>VZTL01040757.1:0-10073 GCA_013400535.1 Scopus umbretta
CTTACTCAGTAAGGAGTCTTATACTTCTCTTTTTTCTCCCCTGGTGAAGCTATTTTGATTGACATTGAGTAAGGATCAGGCTTTAAATTTGCACAGTTGTATCCACATACAGGAAATGACCAAATGACTTAGGAAAGTAAACACAGGTAACTGTTAAAATAGAGGATCTAGTTCTTCACTTTTTGGAGGAGACTAGGAGCAATGCTACAAAACTCAGTAGTTACAGTGATATAAAATTATCAAAATTAGGATGAGAAATTGCTTTAGGGACTTTTTTATTTTATGTTTGTATGGCATCTGGCAAATTAAAGATGATAGCAGATGCCTAATTTCAGGACAAATTGGATCAGTTGTGTTTCTCTGAGCTTAGTCAGCTATTGATTTATTTTACCTTATCTGGTTTATGCTGAATTCTTTCTACTACTTCAAGGACAACTTTCTATTAATTTCCGAATTCTTGTTAAGACAGATGAGTGTGAGAATTTTAAGGTTTTTCTAGGGATATGACACTGTCCCAGAACCTGAAAAATTGGACAGACATTATTAACCATCCAGATAAATTAGCTAAAATTATAGTAATGGCTTTTTCCCCTTTCTTCTGTATTTTGGGGGATGGAAGTGAAGATACCCTGTCCAAAACAAGCAAACACCATCTCCAAGAATAAAAACTTCTCCTTTTCACTGGACAAAAGTTGGAAAATCTGTCTTTTACTGAAAGAGGGTTTTTTTTAGTTAGGAATATTTTCATTTTTCCAGTCCCAATTCTCCATAGATAAACAGTTTCAATAGTTCCCTTAACACCATTCATTTCTTTTGTTAAAATATGCAAAAAAAAAACCTTGCTGGAAACAGTTTTATATCATCTGTGTTGATAGAAAAAAAATAGAGCAAAAGCCTGCTCTCTGATCCGCAATCTCCTAAGGACAATGTTTTCTTCTAATATTTCATTTGGTTTCCTTTCCTTTCCTTTAGCAAGGGTTGCCAGTCTCTGTGCACATCTTATCAGCCAGGTTGTAGTGTCCAAACGTGCTCATACATTGTGGTACACATTGAGCAATTCCACTGATATTAATTGATTTACATAATAAAACTGAGATCCTGTGGCTTTATTTGTCTAAGCAGCAACTCCCTCCAAAGTGATTTGCATCTGTTGAAAATTAATTCTTGAATTTTTCTTTTTTCTACTTTCCTTTTCTTTTTCTCCTTTGTTTTGATACAGAGACCAACTGGTTAATTTTATTCATCTTTTTTATCATGAGTTGATTGTGAGCAACACATCTTAAGAACATTTGTCCTCTTTTACCAGATTGTTTTACCAGACTCTTTTTCCAGATTCTGCTTAGATTATAATGTAATTCAGAAGGGTGTTACTGAGCACTGAATTATTAGGTTTTTGTATCTACTTTTACAACTGAATGTTGTTCCAAGTTTACCTATATTTCCTTTTTCCTTTTTTTTTCCTCATTTGCCTTTACTGTGGTTATTTTGTTTCTACCCACCATGGTGAAAGCAAGACAAATACAGTGAGGGAATTCAATATTAGCACACCAAGTTATTCTCATATAAAGGAAGCAAATGCCAGGCTGTGAAAAATTCAAAGGTTGACTTCTATGATCAAGAAAGCAATGATTTCTTCTGCCTCTGTCTTATTCAGAGTGCAGCTGGGATGCTGCATATGGCATTAGTGTCAGCAGCACAGGAAGAACCTAGAGAGACTGGAGGCTTAGCAGAAAGCTTAAAGAGTTTGAAGAACTGCTGACTAAAGAAACCAAGATTTATGTGTGCACAATTTGTCACATACTTAAGTGTGTAGAAACACTTGAATATATCTATTTTATTTATACTTCCCTCATTCTTATGATTGTTTTACAGAGCCATTCATCACTGGAAAATGGGCTGCTCTGACCATCTACTCCTTTCTTTGACATAAGTTTACTTGTGTAGAGAGAGGTCCATGACATTGAACCCTTTATTTCCATGGAAAACACATGTGATCTGGCCCTCTTCTTCAGTAGCTTAGTCAAATGCATCTAGATGGCTGGATAACTGTGAAATCTGTAAGTCTAATTTAATTGATTTAAATGCCTTCAATTTCTGTTCCTATCCAGTTGTTCTCTCGTGTAGAAAGCCTCACATGTACTATGATTGTTTTGAAGTCCAGGCAACTGTTTGTATTCTCATGTCTTGTTCATTACAGTGTAGCTCCACTAGCTCTGTGAAGTTCCATTTGACTTAGGCAAATAATTATGCAAAATTTCCATAAAAGTGAAATCAAAATGGGATCTCTGACAAGGAATAGGATAATGGGTCTGGAGTCCCCAGGCTTACAATGCGTGGCTGGTGACAATGACGCTGTGTCATTCCATTAACTTACGTGAACTTTGGTGGCAAGAGAAGAATGGCTTCTGTTTTACAAAGACCTTATTTACTCTAACACATCTTGAATGCTAATGCATCCCTACATTTTTTTTTCTTCGACATGACACAATGTTTCTCCTCTTCTGTGTTANNACACGATGTTTCTCCTCTTCTGTGTTATGCAGTTTAATTATATGCAGACCTTGCATGTCATTTTCTAATCCTCTGTGGTTCGTTTGAAAGTCTTGTAAAATAAAACTAATTGGTGTGTTCATTAAAATGTCAGAAATATTTTTGAGTTCAATTAGATAATACAGCAGTTTTATCTAAAGTGTGCTTATAGTACAATAACTATGTCAGGAGGATGTAATTAACAGCCGTTTAAATGAACAATTGTCTTAAATTTTTCTGGTTCTTCATGCATGATAACTTAATCAAACAGCAAAGTTCTTACAGGCTTATCCATTTGAGAGAAAGGTGAAACGCTATAAACTAGTATTTAAAAAGTCAAATTGAAAGCTGTAAAACTACTGAACTAAAGAAGTCAACTATATAAAAATGCAATGCAGAAATATACTTTACTTCAATGTCAGCACATTACAGCTAAAATCCGGTCACAAAAGGGAGAATTTAAGGCATGGTCACCAATTTTGGGGAAAGGCTTTCCCTGGAGCCTTCTCTTCTCCAGGCTGAACAAGGCCAACTCTCTTAGTCTTTCTCCATAGGTGAACTGTTCCAGCCCTCTGACCATCTTTGTGGCCCTCCTCTGTAACCTGCTCTAACAGGTCCTTGTCTTTCTTGTACTGGGGACCCCAGAGCTGGATGCAATACTCCAGGTGGGGTCTCACTGATGTGTTGCATAGTTTTTTTTGCATTAAAATATTTAAGACAGTAGGGCCTACTGCTCTATTTGCCTTATATTTTGACATAAAATATCATTCATTGTTCAGTGAACACTGCACCTACATTTGTTTCTGGCTTCAGTGGCCTTAAATGCAATTGTGCAAAAAGGACACATTAGACAGGATTGGTCCTAATGGTCCTAGTGGGTAAGAAGACCATGGCTTCCAAGAGGGTTTAGCAAATACAGCTTTCTTTTGGAAATGCAGAATCACACTGTGTAATATCACATAGATTTTTATAAAAATTACTAAACTTGGTTAGAATTTTATTATCTATTTTCATCCAAATATGGCAGTTTGTCAAAATAGATATTTTGTGGTAGAGTCTGCTTTTGTTGAGCATCTTGACTAGTTTTTTTGTTTCCATTTCAGGATTACTTGAAAGCACTTGAAGAGATTAGTATAAATTTTCTTGATTCAGTTATGACTGTTCTGAACTGCAAGCTAATTGTAGTAAATGTGCAAAATATATGGGAAATAAGGTTCACATTCAAACAAAACCTTCCCCTTGGCCTAAAGTTAGTCAGGAAGGGAATTTATAGATCATAAAAATGTCTGATTAGGTGAAAAGACAAAAACCTAAAATCATCAAAAGGCTCCTGAAATGGGGAGAAGCATTCCTTGCCTACCTTCAGAGATCACAGATTCAGCTGAAACTATGAAAACCACTCAGAACATGATCAAAGCTGCTCCTCCAGCTCCTGGAGATTTCAATAAAGCTGTGCTACAGCTGGAGCATACAGTATAAGCACTGATGCTCACCTTTATGTCAGGCAGGATGGTCAGCACCTGAATATGCGGCTGTTTTGTGATGGGCGTGTGAAATTCCTTGGTCTGATAGTTACTGAAAGAGATAACATTGTGCTTTGGTCCTGCCAGGCCCTGAAGGCTTTGTTCAGGCGGGGAAGTATGAGTACAATAGACTGCAGACAGAATGGGAAAGTTTAATTTTTCTCAGTAAAACCTTCCTCTTGGCATTATAGCTCCGCGGCCAGCTTGCATTTGTGGTAACTCATGGTTGCACAGTGAGTCACGTGGTGGCTTGACAAAGGACCCTGTTGCACCAGGGTCCTTGGCAGCCCAGATTGTCCAGATTGTGGTGTCTTTGTATCGCTGGGTTTGTTGGTGGTGTTTCTTGGCAGATCCTATGTGCTCCAGACAACATAATATCCTACAAGTGATCTCTGGTGTTGACAGAGCTTATGTGTGCATCAAGTCTACATCACTTCGGGAAGTGGATGTGGTGGCAGGAAAACTTACTCTTGACACATTCTGGGCCCCTGGGGACTCTGCTGTTATCCCTGTGGTGGGATTGCATTTTGTGACCAGGTCAGAAGCCACATTGTTCTTGATACACCCATACAATGATAGCCAGCTAGGCTCTTCTGGCATTTACCACTTTTGTCCATTGAAACTTGGCTCTGGCATGGTCCTTCCATTTCCACCTCTTGTGGCATGAAACCAAACCAGCATCTCCTGGTTTATGACAGTCTCTCTGTAGCCCCCCACTAAGGCAGGTACTTTGTGTTTTAAAAAATATGCATCCCTAATATTTTCTTGTTGTTCTCCTGGAGTAAGTTAGGCAGACTCCAGACTCACCATTCGAAGATAGGAGGAGGAAACCAGATAAGAGAATAGTGACTGTGATGCACAAACTCCTGTACAAGCTTTAGATTTCCCCCTCCCCTGATGCAAGAATATAAATAAAAGCCCAGCTCTGTAAATTATTCCTCAGCAGGATACAACAGAAGAGAGATTAAGTTTCAGTAGGCCACCTTTGTACTCGAATGTGGTGTTTGCTGTCTCTTCTCAAAGCTGTATCAGCTGTTCTTCAAGCCATAAAGGAATTTTCAGCTGCTTTGTCTTGCTGGCTTTCATTGTTGTTTTTTAATTAAAGCTTAAAGAATTAAATGAACAAGGGATGCTGGGGTTACACAAGGATAAGAAAATATCAGGCAGTCAAATCCAGCAAGGTGCAATGGGGCATAGGCTGATTCTTGTATTATCATACTGAATGATTGTTTTTTCCAGTTTAAAGCATAAACATTAATGCATTTTAAGCATCTGGGTCAGGCTGACAATGTACAACTGTCTGGGAGAATTAGATCTGAAATAGATTGGGAGCTACTTTATTAAAATTTTGGGTGTGATTTACAAAAGATTTTACAGCAGAAGGCTTCTTTCTGTTATATCATTTTGCACTGGGAATGGAGAAATTAATAATAAAATGCTTAGTAAGAGATATACCTATTTGGAAGTGAACAGCTATTGCATGAGGCATAATTCTAACTGATATAGTGGTATATCTATTTATTAGGCACAAACATTTGTAACATTGATTGTTTTGTTTACAAACTGTGGCCACATTATGTAATTTAGCTGTAAGCTGCCATATTTAATTGAGGTAGGGGAGGAAATGAAGCTATCAGCCACAGTCCTAATATTTACAGACATGGAGCTCTACTTTTCCATTACTCTTGTAATGGATGCAGTTTTGAATTAATTTTTAGAACTGCCAGGAATAGCAGCATATTGGATTCTCTCGCTACTTTATTTTATGTTCTGTGTCCCTGCAGTGTCTCTTGATTGCTACTCATTAGAAACAGCCTACACTTGTGTTTACCAGAACAAAAGTATTCCCCTTCCTCATTGCACCTTGCAATCCAAACTTTGCCTTGGATTTAAAAAGATGCAAATTAAATATTTAAAACTTTCAAAGACTGTATCTTCTACCATTTTAAACAATGATGAGCCTTAGAATGAGCTGGGAGGATTTTAAAATGTATTTCATATGCCACAGGCAACAACTGTCGTTATTCTTTCATTTTCTTTTATGGGAATAATAACATGTGTTTATCCAGAGATGAATACCAGGATTTTATTTCCATGGTGTGGTGGGATAATGACTGGATAGGTAAAGTGCTAAACTGGACCTTGGGAGAGCCATAGTCTGCTTCTGGCTCTGTTACAGAGCTGTGGGTTTTTGTCTTGCACCAGACTTTTAATATATGTCTGTGCAGACCACTTAGTTTTGTATCAAACCTGTACTAGGAGTCTAAGATGCCCTCAATCTCCTGTGAATCACCGTGATGCATGGTACGACTGAAGGCTGGTAAAGCATGGCTGGGTGTAGATGATGACTGTGCATCACAGGTGTGTATGTGGGACTTGGAGGGCTCACGGTGGGCTCTTTGGTTTCATCTACCTGCTGGTAACTCAGTTCTGGGGTGGGTGAAGTCCTTTGATTCATGACTTGTGTCAGCAAACAAACTGCATGACTGGAGTGCAACAGACTCAGAGACCCTCTGAAGCTGAGCATCACTGAACTACACTCAACTTTGTTGGTGTGAATGGGTATAAACATGCTGGTTTTGAAGTTATCCCTGTTTATACCACCAAGACGAGGATTCTGTTGAAGGACCCAGAGAAGTGTCACATCAATAACAGTCCAATTTTGGAGAGTTCCAGAGAACATTTTACCAGCCTTCTGGGATCATTCCTCTTCAAATCCCAGCTGTGGCAGCTCAATGGATACCTATGTAAAAATTATGGCAATGGGACCTGAGAGTGGTCTTCATGCAGCTGAACTGAGCCATTTTATTTTGAAGACATTGGTCTGTGTTATGTTTGGATAATTATATTGGAGCACTGCTTCTAATGGATTTTGCAGAATATGTGGCAACTCCAGGCATATCATGTATATGATATGATATGCAAGCAAAATGGTTTTATAACATGGCAACTGCAAAGAGTGAAAAACCAGGGGGATCTCAGGAATTCCTTGACATTTACTACCATTAGACCCCAAAAGGAGTTTGTGTTTGCAGAGTCTTAAGAGAAATGTTTCTATAGATGCATCCAGTCTTGAATCTTTCTACAGCATCAAGCTCTGGTCTCTGAATGGCTGCCCTTTAAAACAGCTCACTTAGAGTCACTGGGGAGCTGATCTGGACTTCACTAATGGCCTGGTGGTGAAAATGCTCAGATAGTAGTAGCAATCATCTGAACTAAATTGTGTCTCATACACAGCACTACTGAAATATCAACACAGGACTTTTATCCCAGTAACATAGATGGACAGAAACTATTTATCCTTGTAACTGCCAGTTACTTGTTTGGTAATCCAGCTAGAGCATAAGCTTTAATTAAGCCAAATTTCAAATTTACTGTAGAAAATAATATGACATTGTCATATCTTAATTCTTTATTTGGAGCTGGAGAAGCTGAGTTGCTAAGAGACAACATTTTTTTTTTTAAAGTGACTCTTCTTCATAGTTTCCTAATTAATATTCAGTGTCTAGCGTTTATATAATGCTAGTCTCAGCAGATCATACAAAGGCTGAATCTTGTTTCCTCACTGTAGAGAGAGGAGGAATGAGGTAGGGGATAATGAAGCAACCTCTCCAAAGATGGCAGCTGGTCAGCAGCTGAATGGGGAGTAATGTCCTCTGGCCTTTGCCACCTCCAGCAGCTCAGATCCTGTGCAGGGTAGAAGTGATGCTGCATTGCAGATCTGCTGAAGGTACAAATATGCAGATAGTAGAAGGAATGTTTCCAAGTATCCTTGTTACTGAGGTTTCCATTGGCAGCCACCTTTCCATTGACAGCAGTGTGGCCATTCATATAGAACTCGTGAGTCACCATCACCTCTTTCTGAAGGCTCTTATCATATATAAAACAGCATACCATGAATACTATTCTTGTCCCAACTGATCCTGTCATTTTTTCCCCACTGCCAGTCACTAATCAACTTCATTGCCCATTCTTTTATGTGGCCTTCCAATAATTCGCTTAGCTGCTTGCATATCGCTCAAAGTACACTACTCTAGACAGACACAATGCATAAAGGCAGCTTCTACATAAATGTATGGACATCTTTACATTGCATCAGTGCTAGTCAAAAGCTTTACAGTCAGACTTCAGAGTGCAAGCAGTGAAACAGTGGTGCTATGAGGGTATGTTCCCTCTCTTCTTATGCATTTTTTTTCTCCCTGGAGGCTCTTGGCTACCGCCAAATAAATATCTTCATTGTACCTGAGAAATAATAAAATACTACTAACACTTATCACTGCCTTAGCTTTGTGAAACCCATTCTAAGCCTGCAGTGTAATACTAAATAGGACAAACAGGATGAGAGATGCTTTAATTAGTGTATAGGCAGTTAAGCTCAATAAGTCTGGTTTCAATGAAAATGCTGCACTACTTTGCTGTACCGCAGCAATGCTAATTTAAATTGCCCACATTTTTTAAAAAAAAACCCTCCTCACTAACATTTGGTGTGGCTGGACTTTTAAAATCGGCTTTGTAAAAGTGTGATGTTATTTTCTCATGGGCTCAGAGATAGAATGTAAAAGCTTTGTGCATTGTACAGGATCATCTACATTTTAAACTTGATGGAAATAAATCTTACAATTGAGTCTACCCTAAAAGGATCACAGTAAAGAACCAACATGTCTAATATTTTGCATATGCTTTGGTTCAGTTAAACTTCCACTCCAGAAAACCACTTAAGGACAGGTTCCCTATTAAACCACTTTGCCTTTAATATGACTATGACTTGCCAGCTTCATTTTATACTTCTGTTATCAGTTATGGATCACAACAGTAAAGAATATTTTGAGCGATACAACCAATTTTATCTTGTCACTTGTGTTAATTTTGTCACTATATTGCCTGTATGTGTGTTGGTCTTTTTTTTTTTTTTTTAAGGATCCCTGGTAGTGATATCCTCTACTTATATCTTTCACCCTTTATTTGTCTTGCACCGATTCCTTTGCTTGGCAATGAAAATGAAGAATGCTGCACGAATACCTCTGCATATGCCCATCCACATGCGGCATCACCTTTACTCCATAAAAATGCACACATTGGTGGGCTTTACAGCTACTTATAAATTCATTTTGCTTTCATTTTCTTGCCTTTTTCCTGCAAGCTTTCCCTGTGAACGCTAATAAGACAGCTTCAGGTATGTTGCGTGGGCAGGATGCTCTTCTCAAATTTCCACTGGGTGAATAACGACTGTTTCTCATCGTGACCACTCTCTGCTGCAATCAAACTCCAGAATCATTCTGTTCTGCACTTTGATTGAATCCTCACATTCGCAGCACTGCCTGGCCACAAACTCAGCATCCCAGTCTGCAGGGTCAGCTACTGAGCTCTTCTGCTAGGACAGCTAAGTGTATTTTACATGTTTCAACAGTTTCTCAGCCTGAACACTGGAAAATAAAGTCTCAGGGAAATCTGGCAACCAGTGCTGTGATTCCCAGTGAGAAATTTGTCTGCCAATTAATCAGCAAAAGTATGCTCTGATGATATATTCATGGTCTACATAAATTCAGGCTATTATGACATGGAGTGTTCTCCTTTCTTTTTTGTCTATTGCATGTCAGCTCTCATCCTTTTCATTCCTTTATTTCTCAAATTTAAGGTATTGAAAAACACCTAGTTACAATATAGAATATATACATATATATTTGAAATCTGTCCAATTCCAACCCTGAAGAACAAGAAATGGAATAATTTAGCTGAAAGGATAAATCACAAAACTGTTATTGTACATACTGTCACTGTTTCTTTTTTTTTCTTCCTCGGCCACAGCAATGAAGTTTTTTACAATTATTTTGAAGACGGAAATAATTTCCCCAAACCAATGTCTGAAGCTGTCCTGCTTTGAGAAAGATCATAGAATCATAGAATTGTTAAGGTTGGAAAAGACCTCTGAAATCATCTAGTCCAAACACCAACCCCTCCCCCCCAAAAAAAACCCCAACCAACCAACTCAAAACAAAACAAACCTAAACCACCATGCCTGCT
>VZTL01040758.1:0-12507 GCA_013400535.1 Scopus umbretta
TTTAAAAAGTACTACTCAAGATTAGAATGCAAATACAACCAGGCAATATGTTAAAAATATTCATGAGTATCTGTTGCAATAGAATAATTTCTCTTCAGTAGCATTCATTATTCTTTCATTGTCTTTTGTGAAGAATAGTCCAATTAAAAGTAGTTGCAAGAAGATTAAACAGAAGTTAAAAGATATGTATTTGTAGGAATTAAATATCCCATTGAGAAGTGGCACTCTGAATGCTCACAGATTTCTATTCAAGGTTAATATAAATGATCATGTTCCGCTAATGACCACTTTTTTTCATTTCTCTAGTTGTTACAGACCACCATGTACAGTCCGAACGAAACGCTGTGATGCTGGATTTTATTTCAGTGAAGAAGTGTGCCGCTGTGTACCCACATACTGGAAAAGACCACTTATGAATTAGTGAAGAGAGCACTGCTTGCTATTTTGGTGTACATTTTTCCATTACAAGAAAAGAACAACAGAAACTTTGCTAATATTTGGAATTAAATGTTCACCAGAGACCCTGTGGGGCTTTCAGAGACAGACGCATTGTGCTTTTCGCAAGATGTGGAAAGCAAATGTAGAAAATAACTGGGGTTCACATTTTGTAAAGAACTCAATAAGGACTTATTTTCTGCCAATGACCAAACAGCCTAGGTTCTCCTTCTTGTGATTTTTTTTTTAAAGAGATAATGACTATATAATTTATTTCCACTAAAACCATTGTGCAGCATTTCTGTTTATAGCAGTAACAATTGTTAAAGCTCACTGTGATCAATATTTTTATATCGTGCAAAGTATGTTTAAAATAAAATGGAAATTGTATTATATAATGGTGAGAATGTTTAATCATCTGCCTAAAAAAAGGAACTACAATTCAGCTTTATTAGCATCGTTCTCAAAAGCTAGGAAAGGCAATTAAGAGAAAGCACTTTTATGAAAGGAAGACTACAGAAATTTTCTCATACCTGTTGTGTATGTCATTTGAAATAGAAAGAGGTATACTTCCTGTTTCCTGACCCAGTGGTATTTCTGTCTCTAGAATGAAACTAATGAAAACAATGGAGATCCTGTACCTTGCCCAAGGATAAGGACTGCATTTAAAGGACAACAGCAACTACTCACATTCCAATATATTCACCTTTTATTTTATTTCTTGTTAGCATTTCTAAAGAATAATATAAAATAATGTCTATTGAAGGTTATTAGTAGGAGAGTGGAAATCCCAGCTATGTTTTTTATTTAATGTTACAGACTATATTGTAAAACTTACAACTACATAATTCAGAATGCTTTGATGCACTTCTACTCTTTCATATAGTCAGTCAGATATCCTGGCAAAAAAATATGTGTGTGCAAAAATACTTTGAAGGAAAAATGATACATTTTACATGCCAGTGGGGACCTGAAAGGAGTTCCACCAGTCTAGTATGGATTGACATAATCTCTACATAAAAAAGGATCAGGGCTCCTCTAATAAAGAGAATGAGAAATCAGACATCTACAATTCTAAAAGAGGTAAGATTTTTAATTTGCGTGGGAAGACCAATGTGCATAGAACAATCTATTCAAAATTAAAATGTTTCAGAAGTTGGAAGGAAGTTGGTAAAGTATGGAAACTTTATTGGGTGCAGAAGTGGAACAAGAAAAGCTGCAAAGCAAGAGTTTTGTGACAAGAGTGGGCAGATCTGCAAAAATTATTTTAGGAGTCATTCTGAAGTCCTGGTTCTAAACAGCTGTTCTTAAAAGGGGTAGTATAAATTAAATAGTATTACTTTCTAGAAAGTTGGTGGTGAGGACTTGCTTTTCTAGATACTTGAATATTTTGATATTGGAGTTCCTAAAACTAAGTGAAAGATACTTTTTTTTTTTTTTTAATTTCTCAACCCTTGTCATGACTTGAGACAGTCTAACAAATAGACAGGGTGAGAAGCAGTTTGAGAGTTCACACTTTTCACTGTATGTCTGGTGTCCTCAACATTCTTCCCAAGAGGCCAGCTATTTCTTATCCAAACAGGATAACAGGATGAGGCATACACATACTGAGGAATGTCTTAAATACTATCTTGCCTCAGCAATCAAATGCAGGTAGAAGTCCAGATGACAATTTTACATTGAAATGCAACTTCATGCCAGTGTAACACCACACAGTTCCCATTGGCTGGGTTCCTAGTTATGTAAATCAACAGTGTCTAAACTAGCAATGTCAATCTAAAGAGGGAGAGGTTAATAGCCAAATGTTCATTCAGTATTATTAGAGATCCAGGCATCCACTTCTATATGTCAGCTGCTTGAAGGAAACATAAAATACCTTAAGAAATCAATTAAAGAGCAAACTTTAATGAAGACTTGAGAAAGCAAGCTGTAGGTGAAGCTCCCAAAATAAGCTTTTTAATTTCTATCCAAGCCCAATACAGAGGAGAGGCAGTGGGGGGAGGACAAACCAAACCTGAAACCAGGAAATGACGCCAAGTTAGCCAGTATCTAACAGATAAAATATGTACTTGTGGTTAAAAAGGAGGAGAGCATAAGTGAAGACAGAGCAAAACTGCATCCTAACAAGTAACTCTACATAGATTATAAAAAACACGTTACAATACTGTGCAAACAAAAAAACCCACCCCACTACTACTCTGAGAAATGCTCACTTTACATGTCTAAAGTATCTGAAAGGAGTTCATGAAAACAGAACTAATAAAACTATTCTGGCTAAGGAGATTTTTGGATTTCTACTGACCATGCTACACTCTAAAATCATAAAACCCATCCGGGAAGGGAAGGCAGGGAGTTTGAAAATGGGAGCACTAAAGAGGACGCTCCAACTTTATTACAAACATCAGCATTCAGTAAGAATGATTCTCTTAAATGCCTTTTTTTTTTTTTTTTTTCTTCCTCCAATTTCTTAACTTTCCACATATTGAGACTTCTGGACATAAATTATATAAAATAATATTTAAAGAAAGCAAAGAGCTGACTTCTAAAAGTTACCACAAATCAGGTTTATGTCTGAGCAAAATGACTGGTGAACTGTTCTTAAAGGTATGCAGATGAGTAGAATAATATATGCAAAACAGTTGATAGCATTTGTTGGTAATCAAACTCTCCAATTCTGCTTTGCATGAAAATAGCAGGGGTTTTTAAATGCATTATACACAAGAACACAATAAATATCACAATTACTATTGTTAGCAAAGGCTACAGATTTGCTATTCTACGTGATAAAATTTGATTCTGTTTATCTCAGTACTGTCACAGAATCATCTATACTTAAAGCAAGTGTTTATCTGTGGAGAAACATAGAAACAATTCGCATAGCAGGTCTTCCTTGCATCTAAAGTAGCTGATAGATTTACACCATTTTCAGTTTTGAAGTGTTGATTATGATCATCTTGCAATTTTCATCTTCACTTCAAATCTTAATTTAGTATTCTTAAAATATATAAAAAATAAAGATCTAAAAGTGTAGGTGATAATTCTATATACAAGTTGTTCTGCACTAACTCTGAATAAAAAGTTTATGTTGTTATTTGTCTAAAACCCCTGTACCTTCTACAGAAAATACAAGGCGGGGAGCAATGTTTGCATTTCATCATGAATTTGCAACAGTTTCTGTACTCTTTCAATATCATACTGTATGGAGACCATAAATTATAGAGAGCAACCCCTCTCAACCTGTATTAACAGAAGACATAACCATTTACAGCATGAGCATTGTTAGGTTGTTGATATGTTTATTTAATTCATGTTGAACAAGTTGATAGCAAATAATTCTCTTAATTCTATTGGAAAGATCTGCATGAAATCTCACATATATACCATATCATCTTGAAAGGCTTAGTGTTAGGATTGCTTTCAATAGTCTCATTTTCAGTCTTCAGATCTCAGTGACAACTCCAGATGCCTTTGAATTTTAACCTCCCTCTCTCTCTCTCTCCTATCAGCAGATTAGCCCAAGGAATAGAATATGTTCTTGTAAATATTATTTAATTTATATTTAATTGAAGAATATATTCTCTAAAGATTATTTAATTCATTAAATATTATTTAATTTTGCATTATTACAAAGGTTGCCCTCAAGTAGAATAGCTTAAGGGTGATCAACTCAAAGTTTTCAGAACTCTTTTAATGTAGTCAACATGATGTAGTAAAAATTTTTAATATTATATGATTGTTACTTTATTAAAAATCTTAAAATAATAGTTGATTATTTATTTAATAGCTTCCTTTTGTTCTCTTCCTCTTTTCCCTTTCAGATGAAACTTCTCGGAAAGAACACAGGACAACCTTCCGACTGAGTGATGAAATACTAGGATCAACTGGACCAGGTATTTAATGTTTTTTATTGTAATAAATATGAAGGACTAATAAGTACTAATAAAATTAGGCCAGTTTAATGCAGGTTTAAGACTCCAGGTTACACTAGAGCTCTTAAAAACTCCAGATAGATCAAAATATTTTTATCGAAAAACATATCTGGACTAATTTTATTTAGATTTTCATGTCCAAATATTGTAATGAAATCTGAACAGTAGCAAGCATTAAGAGGTCACCAACTGTACAATAGCATAGTTTCTAAAATTTCAGTAATTTGGCATTATAAAAATGTGTGTTTTATCTGTAGTCTGAAGCTATGAATCAGGGGACCTTACTTCATCTTGAGAATGTATTGAATTACAAAACATAGCACACTCCAGGAAAAAAAAAAAAATCTTAAAATACAACGCTTTGTTCTTTTGTATAAGCATTGCTGCTTGCTGACAAACCACTATGGAAATCTCTGAAAATTCTATATTACTATTTATTCCCTTTTCTTCTCAGCAAAACATTGTTATGAAAATAACATCATGTAGATTCCAATATTTTTCCTAGGTAAGGGTACTGTATCCATTCCTGACAGACATTGACTTTTCAACTGAATTTCAGCAAACTCTTTATCTATTTTCTACATTTATAATTAACCGTATGTGGTCACTGAACTCTTCCCCTTTGCCCCCTTTCTCATTTTAACTTACTTCTCTTAGATTTCTGGACCATATCTCAGTCTCCTCATAAGAATATCTGTATTTCCCTTTCAGCCTTTCTCACATATCACTGTTAACTCTAACCCTTCCATTTCCCTTTTATGACCAATCTTTCACTAAAAATGACATTGCTTTCCTCTGTATTACTGTTCAGACCTCTTTTCTCTCTCTACTTTAAATAATCATGCCAACATGGGGGATTAATCTGTTTTTAGTTGTCTTGTGATACTCTTAACTATACATATATGAAAGAACAAGTGTTAAAAAGAAGTTTGAAACTTCACATTCCAAGTGTGTAAATCCCATCTTCCCAAGCAAATAATAATAAAAAATTATTTCGGTTGAGAGCCTCCCAAAGTAAACTTGTAAATAAAAAATAACAGATGCAGAAATCACCCTAGCAAATTATACTTCAAACATGAAAGACAAGTTACGATATCACCCTCCCTGTAAAAAACACAAACTTTAATTCTGTTGGTACTGTCTCTGCAGTCTAACATTGCACTCATACAGTCCTCGATGATGTCCAGCACAGCAATTTGGAACTAAATTCAGGCTTGCAATTGAGTTTGTGTTCATGTTTCATTCACACTGTCTGGAAAAAATCCAGGGCTCAGGGGCAGGTAAGGGGACTTTTCAAACACCACAAAAAAACCTGAGGTCAGTGCTCTTCCTTAGCACAGACATAGCCACCTCTATGCTTTATACCACTGTGAAGACAGATGAAATGTGGTCGCAGGATCCTTCCCAGAAAGATAATGCCATTTTTAAGGATAGATAGTATTTGTAAGCTCAGGTTGCCTTCATAAGATAACTGTGCTTTTCACCAGCCTGGGCCTTGTCCAGCAATTTGGATGCAGAGAGCTACTGAGTCACAGAACTTAGTCCATGGGTTAACATCAAGGTAGATACTACTTTGGTTTCAGTTGCTCCAGTCAGTTTTTAATAAAACATTAAAGAGATGCTTATTTTAAAATACAGCAAATAACCTGTTACTGAAGCATTAAAATACTTTGGATTTGTATCTCTTTCAGAAACAAAAAAAAATTAAAAAATCTAAACATTCAAGCAGATGTGCTGCCTGGAAGCTTCTCTGGAATTAAACTCAAGTAAAACTAAGGTAAGCTTAAAAAAGCAAGCACTGAAATATTTTTCTGAGGCCAAATCAAGTCAGTACATCCATTAGAGGAAGATGTAGTACTAACATTTACTTGAAAAACATACAAATATATGCTTTGTGTAGGGATTAAGCACTTATCAATGGTAATTTTCAAACATAAGAGAGTAAGTTTTTGAATACATATTAAGTACTTCTTGGTGTCATTTAGTGGGGGAACTATAAAACTATTTGACAGCACTTTCATATATTTATTTGCAAGAACAGACAGTGCAGCGATGTTTTAATATTGCTGCAAGCATATATGTAAAAATCAGTATTTTATTCTTTTATAAGATTAATAGTAATAGGTTACGCTTTAGAGAATCAAAACATTCAAAGTTCATCTATTCATTCAATACATTACTGCATTAGTTTTATACTGTATTAAGTTTATAAACCTTCAGATTTTACAAATCTTTACAATCACATCTTTAGCTATTGAAGATCTACCAATTAATTTTTCCCTTCATTAGTTACTTGTCATTGTTCTTTAAAACATACAGGAAGTATATCTTACATTCTTTTACTGTAGTTTGTTTTGAAAAATAATTCCAAAATAAGTATTTTTATTCCGCTAACTCTAACAATGATATGACAAAAAGCTCATAAATAGCCAGCAGGTTAGTAAAACCTCCCCTTTCATAACCCACAGTTCCAGTTCAGTTATTCACCTGCCAGGATCCTGCAGAATACTGTGTATGCAGGTTCCTAAACCAACATAGCCTCTCTTAGTGGTTTCAAGTGGGCATGTAGCTGCAGCCACCAGTAGTGCCAAGATCCTGGCTTCTTCTGTGATTTACATATAGGGCAGCTTCTTGGACCTGCTTTTAGCTTAGACTGAAGATGATCTGTATTAGGGGGCTTCTCAAACTCCCAGGAAGAAAAATCAATATTCAAGAAAGAAAAATAAATAAATGACTAAAATAAATAATTTTCCTGGCCTCAGAGAAGAATTCTATGATTCTATTCTATAAGAACATCAAGAAGAGGTTAGCTAAAGGCAAGTCAAAACCATTACATCTGCAGGAGACAGCTTGTTGCTGACATCACTGATTCTTTTTTCTGATTTAAATGTTATCATTCTTTTTAATGGCGTCATTGCAAGACTGTGATCAGTCTTCAGAGTAGCAAGTCCTGGTCAATGTCATCAAGCACTCCTGTTCTTTACAGGTTGTTCTAACATTGTTTGCTCAAGGAGGGAAGAACTACATGTACTCATGAATATAGTATCATTCTACCTGAAAACTTTTTACATTTACCAAAGAGGTAATTATAGCTGTTAGAACACCATAGCTTGAGAAGACATCATCCATAACTTTTGTTACTGTTTTTATACAAAATGAAGCGACAGATATGTACTAGAATTCTTGTTGGCTATTCAAGAGAGTGAGCAACACTGCAAAGCTCAAAGCATGCATCATGGAAAAGGACTGAAAAAATAAGACAAAGAAAATTAAACATCCTGCCATTAATGAAGTGTTAATTAAGATTAAGTGCATTCAAAACAACCCCCACTGACAGCAAAACTTTTATGTAAGGTTCAGGAAGTTTTAAAACAGATACTTTAGACCAAATTGTGGTCACTTAACTATATGATTCCTGCCTGGGGGGTTTGCAACATAGTCCAATGCCATACCAAAAACTAATTAAGTCTTACAAATATTCATGAGTCAGTACTTAAAATTTTCTTATTTACCAATGAAGAATCTCTAAAGAGGAAAACCAAAGGACACAAAGGAAAAATACATAAGGGATTAGATCCACAAATGACTTTATAATCATTATGAGCAGTACCTAAATCCTAAACTTGACCCTAAAAATCCTCATTCATTTGCCCCCAGTTTATAGGAGGCAAGTTTCCAAAGTAAATTTCCCTAACCTGAAGATGCACTTCTGCAAATGCCTATAGTGCAGCATAACTATATGCTTAACTCAATCAAGATACATGAACTAATGACATTTCTATTTACCTTGTGAAGTAAGATCAGGTAGATAATTCAGAAAGTATTAACAACATTTTTTTCCCCCCAAAACACATGGAAAAGGTTCTCTTACTGCCTTCTGTTTGAGTTGTTATACTTTGCTTGAAATAAGTAAGATTTGGGTCAGAAATGGAGAATATAATATTTTGAACTACTGTTGTTGACTTTAAAATGGAAGACCTGGATTCTAGTACTATTTAATGGACTATCATGTTCTTGTAACGTGCCAGCAGATGGTAAAGAAGGGACTAAACTGTCCTGGATGTTATCACTTGCTATTACTTTGTAGTTCTGGAAACTTGACAAGTATGGGAATAAATTATCTTCATCTAGTTCTTGTGACTAATTCCCATCTCTCACTTTTGCCATGCTTCTCTTATCTGGGATATGACATGTTTGGTTTTCTTTGACTAAGAAAGACCTACTGCTGTGAGTTGCAATTGTTCTACAATGTACAAAAATCCTCCACATCTTTTTGTATTTTGGTGTAGTTATAGAATCATAGAACCATTTAGGTTGGAAAAGACCTTTAAGATCATCAAGTCCAGCCATTAAACCCAGTACTGCCAAGTCCAGCACTAAACCATGTGCCTAAGAACCACATCTACGCATCTTTTAAATAACTCCAGGGATGGTGACTCCACTATTTCTCTGGGAAGCCTGTTCCAATGCCTGACCACCCTTGATAACCCTTTTGGTGAAGAAATTTTTCCTAATAGCCAATCTAAACCTCCCCTGGCACAACTTGAGGCCATTACCCCTCGTCCTGTCTCTTGTTACTTGGGAAAAGAGACCAACACCCACCCACCTCCTTTCAGGAAGTTGTAGAGAGTGATAAGGTCTCCCCTGAGCCTCTTTTCCTCCAGACTAAACAACCCCAGTTCCCTCAGCTGCTCCTTGTAAGACTTGTGTTCTAGACCCTTCACCAGCTTTGTTGCCCTTCTTCAGACATGCTCCAGCAACTCAATGTCTTTCTTACAGTCAGGGCCCCCAAACTGAACACAGTATTCAAGGTGCAGCCTCACCAGTGCCAAGTACAGCGGGGGGGGCAACCACTTCCCTACTCCTGCTGGCCACACTGTTTCTGATACAAGCCAGGATGTTATTGGCCTTCTTGGCCACCTGGGCACACTGCTGGCTCATGTTCAGCCGGCTGTTGATCAAGAGCCCCAGGTCCTTTTCTGCCAGGCAGCTTTCCAGCCACTCTTCCCCAAGCCTGTAGCGTTGTGCGGGGTTGTTGTGACCAAAGNAGTGTTTACATCAGTCAAGGACTTTTCAGCTTCCCATGCTCTGCCAGGGGCACAAGAAGCTGGGAGGGAACGCAGGCAGGACAGCTGACCCCAACGGGCCCAAGGGCTATTCCATACCATATGGCGTCACGCTCAGTATAGAAACTGGGGGGAGTTGGCAGGGGCGCAGTGATTGCTGTTTGGGGACTGGCTGGGCATCGGTCAGCAGGTGGTGAGCAATTGCATTGTGCATCACTTGTTCTGTATATTCTTTTATCATTACTATTATTTTCTCTTTGTCTGCTGTCCTATTAAACTGCCTTTATCTCAACCTATGGGTTTTAGTTTTGGTTTTTTTTTTTCCCCTGGTTCTCTTCCCCATCCCACCGGGGCAGGGGGAGGGTGAGCGAGCAGCTGTGTGGTGCTTAGTTGCCAGTTCGGGTTGAACCACAACAGAAGAGTCTGTCGAGCATTCATCCCCGAGATTCTCAGTAAGTTCATAGTATAAAGTCAGGGCAAAAGTCAGGATGAGTTCCAATTTAACATCAGTACAGTAACACATATTTGTCTTTGGCTGATCATGGTAACCTCCCCATGAGTCCCACTTGTATTTGTACTCCATGCAGGCAAACTGCCACAAGCCAGGGCAAACTCAGTGGTACAGCTGCCATTGTGTGGACATTTTGGCCAATTCGCATGGTGGCCATTGTATCTACCACCAAAGTTACAAAAGAAGCTTTCGTGAAATAACTTTCACAAGGATTTATACATGCTCATAAAAACCAAAAGCACATTTTTATTGTAGTGCTTGATGTGAAAGAATGAAACACATTTGCAGTGCTTATCAGCAATACCTTATCATTGACACCAGTCATTCTGGTGGGACATTTGAGGCGATGAATGTTTAACTTGTTTCTCCAGATGTGAGAAAAAGGTTGAAAATCCATTTTCATCTCCTACTTCTCATCACACACTTTGAATATTAAAGAAAATACAGGATTCTCAGGGAGGGGGGAGAGTTGGAGTCATAGGAGCTAGCAATTCACTTAGTGGGCTTCAAAAATACTTAGCCTGTCTTTGTGTAAGATACGAGAGCTACATATAGCCCATGAATCTATTTTAAGTCTTAGCTTCATCAGAAACAATACAAATATCTACTAAATGAGAAAGCGGTTTAATCTGATATTATCTTGCAGTAAAAAGCCATTGTTGCAGCAATCAGATAACACGTTCTGCTTGCCTATCTTCAAAAACCCACATGTGCATTGATATTTAGCACTCACGTGTCCAAATTTATCTTAGCTGAAATGAAGAAAAATGTAATTGTCTTTCAAAGTCAAAAACAATGCTCTGGAATTGATGAGAACTGATCCATCCTACCTCTAAAGCCCTAGAAGTATGTTTGTCCCCTTTGAGAATGTTATATTTTTCTTATTTCTTACTCTTGCTGCATAATTTTATTTTGTCTAAAATCATCAACCTAAATTGTCACCTGCTGAGTAAAAAACATTTTCATAAGCAGAGAAAGTTATTCAGCTGGATCCTTCCAGCTACTGACACATACTATGTATGAGAACATCAAATATGCCCTTAATGCACTTAAAAAATAATACTGCAAAATCTAGGTTTTTTCTTTAGTTAGAACTCTGAAAAATCCTATTTTACTTCCAGATTATGCCAAATATTTTGCATTCCTAACAGAGGCCTAATCTCCCCCTCATGCCAAAATGAAGCATAGAAAAAAAAGGTTAAACATGTTCTCTAGAGATGCTCAACTGCAAATAAGACAGAGAACACTGCAAGGTTTTCATATTACTCAATAAAATCATGATTCCAGTGCTATTCATATATTTCATAAATTTTCAAGAAATGAAAAGAAATAAAAAAATTTAATGACAGAGCCATTGAAAAATAAAAACAATAGAAGTGGCTTTTTGCTCTTGCATAAGCCTTTTCAGACCAGCATTAGGCTGTTCTGTTTTCTAAACAGTCCGTAAACAGTAGACTAATTCCCATGACAAGACACAAACAAGACATGTCCTCTATTTCACTGCAAACTTTGATGGGAATTAAAATGCTGCACAACCAAGTATTAAGATCTGGTGTCCAGCACTAGTGAGACAGGTAGTCTCACTATATATCATAAATAGCTCATATATTATATACAACTTGCACGTAGTGTGATCCCCTACAACATTAACAATACAGCCTCTGACCAACTTTCCTGATCTGTTTCTGTTCTTTTCCCACAGCTACTCTTTCTGCGAGGAACACCAATAACTTCACAAGAGCAGAGCAATAGTCTCCATTCTGGCTCAATTAAGTTCGTGCATCCTTCCAAATGGAATCTCAAACCCCCACATCTATACACACCCTCCTAAGAAGCAAAGATCTTCCTTTATTACAAAACCTTTCAGATAGTTTACTTCCAATGCCTAACTCAAATGCCTGACTATTTTCCTACATAATCCCAACTGGCTCCAAGAAGGTACCCACATCCAACAAAATCCACATCACGGTCCAGTTCTTGAGAAAGGGGAAATGGTTGTCTTTGAAAGACAGCAGTAAAGACAGTGAGAAAAATAATGCGTAACAGTCCCAGATCAGTAATAAAACCATCTTTTCCCCTTCCCATGAAAGTGCCAGAACTGTAGCTCAGGAAGGCTTTTTTTTTTTTTCCTTCCCACTGCTTTTGCTTGAAATCAATGATTTCAGTGAACCTGCACACAGAAGTAGGTCTTAGATTCCGACATGCTTTAAATGGGAAATGGTTCATAGGTGGAATTTAGGTACTAGCAGCCAAATCAAACAAGATGATGTTTAATTCCTCTCTTGATCTGTGGCTAAAAAATGGTATCATTTTGAATGGTCTCCAAAACATATGCTATATTTTATGTTCTTACTGTTTAAACAAAAGGAAAATTAATACTCCCTTTAAACTATGGAATATAACAGGTTTTCTAAGTATCTTGAACAATACCTGATCAATTCCTACAGGTACGTATTTAGATAACTAAGGAAGAGACCAGATACATATTTAGATAACCAAGGAAGCTTGTATAATGTATCTCTATAGATATATGTATAAATATGTATAAATGTGTGTGTACATATAT
>VZTL01040759.1:8516-19028 GCA_013400535.1 Scopus umbretta
AGAGGTCTTTTCCAACCTTAATGATTCTATGATTCTCTGATTGTGTTTGAATTAAGGTTTTCAGGAGCTATGACAGCAGGTTCCTTGCACTGTAACTACCAGTTTCATGGCTTTGGACTGTAGATTTACATTGGTCTTTACATTTAGGTAGTATCTAAAATGCTAGTGCCCCAGTCCTGAATACAGTCATTGAGGCTAAGCAGATGAATATACACAGTTCAAAACAAACCGATAGATTATTAGCTATGTTTATGAAACAAATAAATTACACTTCAGAAAGCACATGGTTTTAACTGGGTTGTTATTAGTCATAGAAAGAAAGAACTTGGAATTCACATAATTTTTCTTTAACCTCATAAAAAAATTAATGTGATTTTTAGCAGGTTATTGGCATTTCTTTTTAGCTAGATGCTGCAAATAGTAAACCAAGTTTAGGATTGCAAACTACTATATCATTTTTATTTTGAATAATTATGACTTCCATATTGCTGTGCACATCTTCAGGGAACATTATGAATTCAACCTCACCTGTATATTTTTTCCTTACTGTATTTCCCAAGCATCCAAATTTTGCTCTGTGTTTAAAAACCACATTAACAAAGTAGAATTAGTAAATGATTAGGTTAAAGCAGATGTACAGAAACAAATTTCAAATGGATCACAGATTAAATTTGTGATTATACTTGTACCAATTCTCCTCACTGGACAATTTTTTTTTAATTTGTGCAGCCATAAAAGTCAAGCCTTTATTCTCACTGCAATTTCATCTTTATGTAATCCTTCCACGGACTGATTTATAGCATTCTTCTTTACTGTGAAAGCCAATATTCTTTCAAGAAGTATGAAGTTCCCTGTTTTCTTTTTGCTTCATCTCCTCACTTCAACCTGCCTTCTCTTTTTGTTATCAAAATGAGAATTAGGGCATTTTGATTCAAAATGCACATCACACAGATGGGTTAAAGATTTACACTTTGGTCTCCTATAAACCTCTCAAACCTCTTCATCAAAGAACTCCTTCCTAAGATCGGAGTCCTGCAGCCATTGGCTGTTTCACTGAACTTGGTGAGAATAAGCCCATTCCCAGGAGCACATCCTGCAAGGCGGGCCTTGAACAAATGGAGGTAGAGTGCTAACATTCACTAGCTGCATTCAGATTTCCTCTCTTGGCGGTTGATGCTTCCTCCTTATCAACACTTCCGCATCTCTGGCAACTGATCTATTTCTACTATGTAAAATCTACACGTTTTTACATTCTGAGAGTATGAAGATTTAATCGGTCTGAATCTTCATTTATTCTACACATTTTCTAGTAAAATTATTTTCATTTCAATCAAATGATAGTAGATTTCATACCTGACAGCTATGTCATAACACATTTCTAATCAATAGCTATTTTTCCCCACTTGAACTTATTTCTTTAAAAAAGTCAGTCTTGGCTTCATTAAGAAGAAACACTGACTTGCAATTTAAATTTGGACAAATTGTATCCTGAAAAAAAAGTTTAAAAAGGCATTATGTGCACACTGATTTACAAAATGTGTACATTGTTTGTTACAGTTTGTTACAAACACAAATCCACCTAAGTTAAGAAAGTGTTTATGTTTTAACCATCTTAGCAGAAGCAAGTTAATATAGAAATACTCTAGATTACAGAAAATTATGAACTCCTGTTCTACTCCTGTGGTTTCACTAGAACTGTGTGAGGCTTGACTGACACCTCTGCATCCAGTCTGGTCCTGCAGGCAAGATACTCTCCCTTAATTGCTGTGTTGCCTGTGGCCTCTCTTAGTCCTGGAAAGCATCAAATTACTATGGTTTATTACACTCTAGATGCATCTTTGTATAAAGCAGCCAGAGAGGGCATAAATGGATGTAAATGTTTCTTCTTAAATATTGTTCCTAAGTGTGAACTTCATTTTATACTATCATTTAAAGCACAGCCATAACCTTTATTCAAATATCAAATTGAACTTTGAGATTCATTAAAGCTGAAAAAGAGAAATGTCTCTTGCTTTCTATTTCCACACTGCCAGCAGTTGTTGATTCTAACCTGACATAGAATTGGGCTAAATTTCATGTTGAAACCACAGGTTCTCCTACCCACATCCTTATGCCACTACAATTACAGCTAAATATCACTGTGATAAAACCAAGTGTCTTGATTCCCAAGGTTATTACCTAATCACTCTTTAAATGTTATTCCAATCACTGACCACACAGGTCTGTTGGTAACAATTTTCTCAACTTTTTCCATGTATTTAACCATCTTTTACATAAATATGTAAGTCTCAGGTGATAAGGTACTCAGCCTTCCATTGAGAACAAGCCTGATCTTTTGGGGTGTTTTGACACCTGAGAGCATTATGTGCATGAAACCTGTGTTTACATTGCTCTAAGAGAAATGTAGCATAACTTAAGGGGAGCAACCTTGGAAGTGTAATTCCTGCTAAGTGAAGTTCCCACTGGGTTTTAAATCTTTGGGTAGGGGAAAAGAAAAAGGTAGAATTGCTGTCTTTTTAGATGCAGCTTGTTCTGTCCCATTACTTTCTGGGAGCAGAAAGGGAAAAGTAAGAAAACAATACTCTTCTTTGAAGGGGATTTAAATGTTTTGGAGATAGAGACCTTGAGTTATCCTATACTGAGTCTTGAAATCTTACATTATACACAATTACAAAGAAAAGGTTCTTATACAAGAGAAGTCAGATGAAAGGATCACAAATTAACTTTTGAGATTAAAATAACTGACAGAAAAACAGTTAGCTTGGAAAAGTAAACTTGGCTACTTTGATGGCAGATTTTAAGACACATTTTCAGAGTCCCAGAGTTTATTTTCCCAAATCTTTTCTAAATGTCTTCAGGTTTTATTCTTTATCTGAAACCGGTACATGTCACATCTAGTTTGTCTCCCAGCACAGCAAAATAATGGAAGGAACAACAAAAGGCACTTTTAGAAGCACACTTTTAAAAAGCATCTGTATTCCTAAAGTCCCCTCCTGGACTAAACTTAACTATATGATCCCAACTGAAAGCAATATTCCTCCCAGGTTTTAAATACATAGTTCCAATGACAAACACTTAAGGCAGAAATTATACCCTCAGACAAACTTCAGCAGCTGGAATCCAGTACATGTTTTGAAGGCAGAATTTGCCCTTAAGAAGTAAAATAAAGGACAGTCTCATAACCTTCAAGGGGGTCACACCCAAACGTGACACTACAGGGGCACAGTACCAAAGCTGACAGAGCAGCAGCTGCATGTAGTAGATTAGAATCCAGCTTGTTAAAGTAACATATTTTTAATATAAATATATATTGCCTATAACAAAATTCAACAAAAGCTTTTCTCCAGTTCTGTAGATAAAGCTGATAAATTTCCTTTCCCGTATTGGAGGTAAATAGCACTTACTTTTACCATTCTGCACTGATTATACTTTTTGAGTTAGTAAAGACAGATTATGGATGAAATTTTCAGGTATGAAGCAGACTAGCTTTTGTATCTATAGTTAACTGTTGCTTTTCATGCTATCTTTGCTTGTAAAAGTATAAAAAGCTTAAAATATCATTCTTTTTTTCATAATTATTTGTTCTGGAATAATTTAAGGAGGCCATTCCCTATAAAACCTCATTTCCTTTGATTTCAAGTGCTGTTTGAACAAAATACACCAATTTATCTGCTATTTATATTTTAATTTGTAGAAAGAAACAGAAAAGCTTGCATGAAGACTTCAGTCATTGTCACTTTTTGATCGACACTACATTTGCTTTAGAACACATCTAAATCTGACTCTGAACTTAATTATTGTTATTATTCCAAACATCATGGTGGCAGCATTGCTTCAAAGATTGACATCTACTTTCTCAAGCTCAACATTTGACTGCACATTCATTTGGTTGAACAACAGTCCTTCAAAAGTTGTAATGTATCCATTTTCTAATGACAACATGCAGAAGTATCAGGCACTGCAGGAAAGCTCAGTGTACTTGGAAATGTTTTCTTTCAGCACCATTTCCAACTTCAAAATACTTCAAATAAAAAAGTCTTTTTGTACCTGTTCCATTTCAAAATGGACAATCACAATAAAAAATAGACGAGTACTTTAATCTCTTAGATTAAAGTCTGATTAGAGTCTGATTTCACAGCATTCTTTTTTCAGGTTTTAGAAAGTGAATATTCAGATCATATATATTTGTTCTAAATACAGCACAAAGACACTGAAACAAAGACAGTAAGGCTTCTAAATACAAGTAATTATTCTATACTTATTCATTAGAATGTCAGATTCCCATTGTGCTATTAAAAACATTATAAGCAAAATGATACTGTGAAACCTAGAGAGAAGTAATGTTTGGTTTTGGGTTTTCTGTTGTTGTTGTTGTTTGAGTATATTCCGTAAAAAAGAAGACAGAATTGCAGTTAAAGTCTTAGCAGGTAAAAAAGCACATGACCCTACAGGGAGAATTGCTCTCAGTTAGCTAGTTAACTCGGTTAATTAGTTTATGAAATTTTCACTTATGAACTGGACCAGAACTATCAAGGTTCCTGTGTTAGAGAGTTTTGATAAAATATTATTTCAAAGGGTTAGACAAAACCAACACAATATCATAGAAAGAGCACTGAATAGCTTTTAGCTAGTGACATGTACATCAATTTAGCAGTTCAGCATACTGCTGTAGTTACGTATTTCAGTGCCACCTACCCCTATGAGATCTATGGCTTCCCTGTTTAGGTTTAGCACAAACTTATCAGAAATTTGCAACGTCAACATTACCACTGTACAATTTCTTCCCATATCTCTGCCTTCTTTTTATATCAAGAGCATTCCAGAGAGGATCAAAGCTTGCACAAGCAAGCTATTTTCAGAGAAGCCAATTCGGGATAAATCAAGGAAGAAGTCTCCAAGAGAATAAGGCTTGCTGGCAGATATAGCAGTCTCATATCTAGTATAACATGTTTAGCATGGGCAAACATGATGGTGTGAAAGCTGCAGGAGATGTGTTATAATGGCTGTCTGCAGCACTGACTGCTAAAACAAAAAAATAATACAAAAGGAAGAAAAATCCAAATATTTTCCTAATTAAGTAATCAAGGAAGAACAGTGGGTAATTATGTTTTTATTAATGGAGTTAGATTATCCTAAAATCATCAGACAACTTCTCTCTTGGAAAGATATATTGCAGGCTCATTTCTGCTAGGGGGAAAAATGTTCAGATGTCTTCCCCAAAGGAAAAAAGCATTTCTATACAACTTGACCTACCAGAAGTTTTGAAAATTATGAGTTGTCTACCTGTCCTTGACCATAACCTCAGAATCCTGTCTCCAGTAGACACTTCAATGCTCATAACAGTAGCTCTTACAGTAGATCTAAAAAAGAATAGCTAAAGAGCAGCTATTATTTATTAGAACCTGTGTTTAATTTTGCAGAAAGTTCAAGTATCAGATTCAACAAGCTGAAAAAGATGCTGCATTACAAGGCCCAGATCATTGCATTTGGTAGTTCTGGAATAAAAAATATGTATGAAAACCCAACTGATATATCAGTATGATTTTGGTTTATAAGAACTGAGGAGTTAGTGAAAAATTCATATTCTATGAACTCTAGTTACAGAACTGGGAACTGATACGCATGAAAGATAGACACACTTGCAGGACTTCTTTCTGAAGAAAGTTCCTCTGCATTCTATCCCCATATGTAAAAACAAACAAACATATGTGTGTGTATAAACTTAATACTGCAGCATTCCACTTAATTATACTGAAGTTTCAGTTTGTTTTCTTATTTTTATTTGTTTTTTTTAATAGCTAGCTTTATATAATATGTAAGGAAAGTTTCAAAAGAACAGATAACATCACTAAGGCTGAAAATCAACTGAAGAATTCTCCTCCAAAACAAACTGACTACTTTCATTTTGCATCACTGACCAGATTACTGTAGTTTAACTGAAATAGATGGGAAGATAGAAAGGGGAGTAGTATTTATAAAAATTAATACACTAACCACAATTGTGAGAAGTTTGTTACTCAGTGTTGTGGTTTAACCCNAAGATACTCAAATCACAGGATATTAGATACATAAAGTTTACTGGAAAAAGGTTATATTTGAGTTATTGAAATTTTTCTCTTTTCATGAGCCATTGAAAATCACAACTGTTTTAACAAAAAATCTTAATGATGTTTTTAGGTATCATGGCTGACAGGAAATATTTGCAAGTTGAATTTTCTAAAAAAGTAGCTGTTTAAAGTTTCACAATTTGAGACTACCTAATATATTAAAAAGAGCACACAAATCATTCATTAAGATGGTGAACATTCAAGTTCTGGCTCCTGTTTGGGATGACCTACAGAGCTTTTTTACTCTTACTTTTTTACTCTTACTTTTTTACTTTACACAAAATATGCAGAAGATTCACCTCTCCCCACCTAACATTTACAGTCATATGCTAAAACAAGCAGAAAGCCTTATGGCACTAGACAATATTCAATTTACAGTTTGTTGCTATTTCTAACTACTGGGATGGTTTATCAGTTACTTTGAAGAGGAAAACCACACCAGGTTATATTTCTGATGCATGTTTAATGTGGCTTTTAAGTTACTTACAGGTTTTCCTCCAAGACAACACTAGCAGAAAAGCAATGGATGCTGCATAAATAACTTCAGCAATCTGAAGCTGAAGGGATAGCTTATAGCTGAATAAAAAGTATACCTATGTTTTCAAGCACTGAATCAGCTAACCAGAACACAGATTAGTAAGAAACACCATATGCCAACTACAAAGCACAGTTTTGAAGGCCTTGTGAAGAACACTCTCCATTATTATTATTACTACTATTACTATTATTATTTTGAAACCATGCAATAGAAAAGCATGTAGGTCAGCATTACAGAGCAGAAACTAACACAAGGTTAGAAGTCAGCCTGTTTACAAAGGGGACAATCCTGAAATCATGCACTGCAGACATCACTGAAGTCACAGCTAAAAGGCATATGTGGATTTCTCTGCTCAGAGTAAGTGCAACACTTTGAGAAGTGCAAAATGGGCACTTTGAGAAGGGTAAGATGCCACTCATTTAATACTTACAGAATCACAAAGTAAGCAGGGAAGCATAAATATTACAGGATAAGTTTTAAGTCTGTTACCTTTTTAACTGTTCTAACAGTGACCATTACTCCCACGTTACTTAAGGAGCTGAAATAGCTGCGAGCTTTCAGAAACAATTCAGTGAGTTAAATTTACCATTAAATAATAGACCGAGAATGTAGAAATAGTTCATTGCATTATTTCAGCTGACTCTCTTTTGCTCCCTTTTATATGAAGACAGGCCCCCCCCCCACCAGCAGAAGACATAACAAATCCTCAGAACTGTAAAAATTAACAGTCTCCCAGCCTCAGTCCACAGACACCTATTAGTTTACACAGCTAGGGAACAGTTTAGAGTACAATAGCTCATTTATAATCAATATAGTAGCTTGCTTCTCTGGAAAAGATGTGTAACTATTCATGATATATACAGTCAGCTACTCACATAAGCCAGTAGTGTACCTGTGAGGATTGAAGAAAAGTTGTTACAATTTCTATGGGATTGACATCAAGTATATAACCTAATGCCCATTAGCAGACAGACTGACCCTCCCTTTTCCTCCTCTTCTCAGCTCCAGAAAACATAAGCCACTACTTAACATTAAACATAGAGTATCAGAGTAATATTTATTACCCATATACTTTAACATTTACTTCTTATTTTAACCCTTTTCTGATCATTACACAGATGTTTGTTTTTTTTTTTTTTTTTAAGGATTAATTAGGTGAGTGTCTTGGTGCAGAACAGGACAGAGCTGTCTGTCAAACACAGCTCCAGTTCAGTTCCAGGACTGGAGCAGTTCACAGTCTCCTCCAGAGCTAATACAGTATTTGATCAGTTTAAAAGTACACAGAAGATAAATGCACAAAAGTAACATGACTGTGGGAGGGCCCAGCTGAGCAAAGCATTCTAATGGGGCTTCATGGAGCATTATTTTGGCATTAGGTCCTAAATTTTTATACTGAAAGAAATAAAAACTATGAAGTAATGGTCTGAAAGCTTTGTTCCCTTGAGGTCAACACAAAGACCTCAGCTGAGATAGAAATGAATTCAATAAAGAAGCAAGCACCGAAATCTTAACAACTGAAACTAAGTATTAGGAAGTTTTTGCTATGGATTATGTCAAAGTTGGAACCCATTATAGAAGCACTAAACTCCCTAATTTTAATAAACTAAGCAATATTTTCCAAGTTATATCCTTAGAACTTAAGAGTCTGACTATCTCCTTTACTCTTTACATTAGAACTAAGACCATCTAAAACCTATAAAAGACCAGATTAGGACTCACCAAGGATTAAATAATTTTGTAAACATGAAATAGCCCAGGTGAATGCCTGTGCTCTCTTTAAACCATGGTTTGAAGAGGACTTCTGAAAATGTGCAGAAGTGTCAAGTACTTAAAGTTTTGGGGGAAGGGGGTTTGGGCTTTTTTTGAAAAGTTATCATAATGTTATAAACACAAAAATCATTCATGAAGTTATAAAACAAGATTGCAAGTATGTTTCAGTAATGAACAAACAGCATAGAATAGGATTTCTGGATGCATTTTTTCATTTTGTACTAAAAGTTTATTTCAAGAGTGTCTTTTACATAAGCAGAAATTTAAGGTATTTTTATATATTTGGATTTGAAGACACATGAAACCATTTAGTAACTGAATTGCTTGAGTTGAATTGAACCAAGTTTCTAAAAGGGCAGTCTTGGAAATCCATTAATATAAAAGTATCCAAAGTTCTTTATATTCCAGATAAAACACTACACATTGAGTCATATTTACACAGCTCCATATGTAAGTAAATAAAAGCAAACCAAGAAACAACATCTGCAGATTCATGCTTGTTGAACAAACAAGTGGCAAACTCCTATAAAAACAACACCTTGAAGTTATTAACAATCTGTGTCCTGATTTATAAAAAGATCAGGAGCTGAGTCCAGGTTCAATGGGTGGCAGGAGGGCTGGGGTAACTAATTAAACAACACTCTCCTCCTCACACCTTCCCCACCTCCCAGAAAAAAACAAGGGCATTTACAGTCAAAATATTTTCCAGTGAACTTTAGCATGTTTAGTAACACTTTGGTAAAGTTATTGCTAATTTCTAAATATTCCATTTCATAAAAGAGACATTGCCTACAAATTACAGGTGAGGCTGTTCCTTCAAGTCCTCCACCTTTCTGTACTCCTTCACACCATGACAGCAAACACGATTAGCAAGTCTGAGAAGGCATTGCAGCAGTATTAATTTCCTTGCTGTACTTTAGATACTCCAAAACTGTTCAGGATAATGGCCTGCTACACATTGCCCCTTGTTCATGCATATTTGTTTCTTTCTTGTACTGGGCATGCAACAGAACGAGTCTAAACACTGTACTGAAACATTCTTTCACTTGTTTGGACTTATAATACTTTTCATCACCCCCAGAGTCCCTGGGCTGCATGCCCAGACTTTGATCACTTGTTCACAAGAGCACAGAACACTTTAAAAGAAGTGTTTATCTGGTCCTGATGGAGCTAGACTTAATTTCCCCTAATTTGCCAAAACTGAGTGGGTACACTAAACATTCACATTGAGCACAGAAACCCAAGAGAATTTCCATAAGGAGACTGCTTTCTAACTCTTGTTATCCTTTTAATCTAAGTACCTGAAACATTCTCAAGAAGAATGTACTTGTTATCATAATTACAGCTTCTAGAAAAAATGTGTGGTGGCAACTTTCAGAGTCGAAATGTCACAAAAACCTGTTAGCATCTAGGCAATGAGCAACTAAAGAAAACAAACATTTGAAGCCCATAGAGCTACCTAGATGCATGTTTTCACAGAATACCAAAATATGAGTAAACATACACACCCAGAGTTTACACAGAGACAGTCATATTCTGGAGAGCTGGTTGTTCCCACAACCCACCAGGAGCGCTTTCTTCTTAATGTATTCTATCTCCTCATGCAGGAAAGGAAGCGACAGGTTCCAAAAAAACAACTAAATAACAAAGTTCTGTTCAAAACACAGCAAATGCATGCTAAGGTATAAGTCTACTCTTTTTACAGCATCACAATTTAAAAAAAAAAAAGAAACCAAAAAAAACTGTCAAGAAGATAGTTCATTATCCTAAGGACATTAAGTATGTTCTAATTCCTGTTATATCTGAGCTATGAGCATACCATCCTCTGGTGCTGTTCCTGATCTTAAATACCCCACAAGCTAACCCACTTACAAAATTAGCTGCTCATTTATTGCTGTTATTTTTCGCTTATTCAAGTCAACCTAAGACATTTCACTACAGTTGAAGTGTAGCTGACCTTCAGACCTCCTCTCCAAATGCTAAACTTAACCACCACACTGTTCATAATTACAGCAGATGGTTATAGGTTTAATATGCACATGTGAACTTTATAAGGTCTGTTCTCATCTCCAAAGAAGAGACATGGAAACATATCAA
>VZTL01040766.1:0-17510 GCA_013400535.1 Scopus umbretta
GTTTATGTATAATTATGTCATAAAGGAAAGGATAAAGTCTCCAAGCGTGGATCTTTCTTAAATCGGATGTTACTAAGAAACTGCTAGTGTAAAACAGCAGTGATGTATTGCAGAGCATAGCATTACTCAGGAAAGGTGAGTCTGTGGAATGAGGTACACAGCACAGACACAACCCATTAAGAAGAGTTGTGGCAGTAATTCCACTAGTTTCAGCTGAGCTGAGTCTACTTAATTTCAGTGATACCTTTGAGAAAAATGGAAAGAATAGAAGCCTGGATTTTTCTATTAGTCTTCAACAAGGGGAAGGAGGTAGAAAACTCAAGAGAGTGGTCATGATGAAGGAATTTCAAAGCAAAAAGTTTTATGAGGAAGACTGAACTACCAGATTTACTTGAACATTTCTCTCTCAACTTGTTAACCTGGCCAAAGCGAAGCAATAGATAGAGACCACACCTTTCTGAATCAAATAAACTTGTGCGTCTACATATGCTGTGTATTCCCTAGAACTACCTCTGTGAGATACAGATAAAATACTGACACTTGATCAGACTTACCAATTAACAATTAGAGTTACAAATCAAACAAATACCATTTTGAGTCACTAGGTTACCATCATTGAAAATCTGCACTTATTGCTGCTAATTCACAGAAGAAAAGTATATATTTCGATAGTAATACCCAAAGTCCATTATTAAAGAGAAGAATAATCCTACCCTCCAAACTATAGATACCTGGAGCATCAACCATTACCAAGTGCTACTATGTCCTCATATAAACTCAAAAGATGTAATTTACCCAGCATATCACTGCAGCTCTGTGTGGATTAGTCAAATGTCAGCAAAGTGCTCTCTGCTGTACCTGTATTAATTAAAGATGGCCAACAGTTTAAAAAGAGAAAGTAGCACTTAAACATGAATATAGTCATTAATGATATAAGGCTATTATTAATTATCTAAAGGTTCAAATTAGGTAGTCCACATGCTTTGGCAGTGGAAACACAGGAAAAAATGAACCCCACCATTTCACTCACTGAGACGCTATGTGAGCTTTACTGAAATAGTCTGGCAATTTACAAAGTGCTGCTTCCAGTGAATGCAACTATTTTCACAGCTATTGCTGTCAAAGTCTGCTTGTACAGGTAATTTTCTTAAATTAATTAGTATTTTATTTGGACATAATGTAAAAAAGAGAACCCAAAAGAAGCTAGCAGCAGCATGGAGCATCAAAGCAAAATAAAAAAATATCTGAAGCCTCCAAGAAAAAGAATGGTATCTAGACTACGTCATGAAATATTTACCTAAAGGAGCCACTAAACTATCATCAGCTGACATTTACTCAGGCTTAATACTGTACAGTATTACTATTCAAAGCAAGAAGGAGATTGGTGGATAAATCTTGCTTATGTGAATAGTCCCACTTAGATCAGTCAGCGTTCTTTTCAGTAAGATGAGTAGCTTTTGTCGCAAGTATATTAACCCTCTTAAAGGACCAGTATGTGAAATTTTGCTATACTGATTTATTCCAATGAAATACAAAAAGTCTTCTCACCGATCATTTACCCTCCACATACTACCACTTACTTAAATTCTCCCTCCACTCCCTATACTTTCCAGTTACTTTATATTACACTAATCAGTGTTTCATTCCTCATTTGCCTACTCCATATTGTCTGCTCACAGCCAACGTCAGTTTTGAGTCTTGTGTGCTGCTAAATGGTCAAAAAAGTAGTCAGGGAGCCTTACACGTACATGGAATTAACACCCTTACTTAAATGGAGAAGAAATAACACATACCATTACAAAGTTATTTTGGCACAATCAGTCATCCAGGATGTCCAATTCCAATGCCAGGAGCAGACCACGTACTTCAGAAGCAGCACGGAAAAATTAAGAACACTAAGATGATGTTCAGAAATGGAAATTCAGATGGTTGGAAGGCACTTCTGACTCTACCCAGACCCAAATGACCCCTCCTTTTTTCTGATCCTGACCTAGATACAGAGTGAGAAAACAGTCTTGAGAAGAAACCGTAGAGTCAACAATACTCAGTCCATCTCCAGCTGATGTCAACAGAAACACCCTGCTAAGCAGACCTGCTACATGCTCCAAGATGCCTCTGTGCCAGGAGGAATCCTGGACTGCCCCCAAAATTCATAGGCATAATCATAGCACAGGAAGGACTGCCCCATCTGCCCACTGCTCAGGAAGTGTAGGAATCCCCCTTAGAGAGGGAGATTTCCTAGTTTATATGAAATGCATTCATTGTTAAAGAAATCATTATATTCCTGCAAGCAGGTTCAGTTTCAGTTAAAGGCATATAATATACTCCTGCTACCTGCTCCCCCTTCCCCACCAAGGTCCTCTGCTAAAGCCTACTCTCCAACCTGGCAGGTGTTCAAAACTGTCTTACAAGTGTGAGGAGGAATAAAGAAAAGCAGCATGGCTGGCTTCAGAGTATTAGCTTTACCATTACCAGTGATTATGGAGTCATCCATCTTATGAGCATGACTATCTGCAAATAACCTGCAATTTGTGAATGGGTTGCATGAATGCACTTGCTTTTATTTATACCCATACTATCAGAGTTTCTGTTTTACCAGACTCGACAGTTTGACTTCACTTTAACTGCTTCAGACACCAGGTACCAGTGGTCTCTTTTCTAGGAGGGCTACCAACATCCTAGATCCTTGGGGCATGAATAAAAGTCACTGTCAACATAAATTAAGGAAGTCATTGGTAGTAAAACATCCTCTGTTCTGTCCTTTCAAGGGAAACTTGCACTGCTTTTGAAAGAAGGGTTAGTGGCAGTCTGTGGCTATCAATCACCCTCTGCTGAGTTCAGCATTTCATCAAAGTTCTCCCAATTGTTCTGTAATCCTGGAAGGCAATGCTTGTAAATTTTTCATAGAGCAGGAATCCTAGACTGTCTATCAAAGTAGCTGGTAGGTCCATTTCTGCAACCCATTAGACCCTTCTCCCCTCTAATAATCTGTTCTGTCCTCAGGCTCCTAACAGTTTCCTCTGTATATATCTCCGGCATAGCAAGCCTTGCTCAAAACATCACAACTTTTCACCATACTGAAACTTTTGATAACTTTCTGTCTTCTGTTGAACATGCAGCCTGAAAACAAAGGAAGAATTGGTGCTGCAAAATAGAGAAGAAAAAAATATAAGCAAGCCCACCTGCTCCTGGTCAACCATCATTATGAACTAGTCCCCATTTCACAAGTCAGCGTAAGCACAAGTTCATCCGGCTTTTTTCCCAGTCCACAAATAGCATAACAATTTGGATAATGCCAACCCACTTATGCTCCCTGTATGCTCACAGGATATGTGATATAGCAGGGAGAAAGATATGGCAGGTAACACTGGCAACAAATGCCATGCTTAATGAATGTTCTGGGTTTCTTACGGCTTTTCAGGTGGGGGGTTTTTGGCATCTTGACTTAATGGACTTAAGTGTACTTGTTTTGTACTGCTTAGTATTTGTAAAGTAACACACTCTGAAAATGTAATGGTCAGTTTTTCTGTCATTACTTCCCTGCTGTTTCCCTTAAAGCGATGCCCCTATATAATAAACTTCTGGGTGAAAATTTTTACTAGAACTAATGGCAAGGAAAAAAATAAGGTACATTATAATGATAAATTCATTTACTCAGAAAAAACAGAATTTCATCAAGGCCAATTTACATAGTATAAATTGCAACTGTTTTCCCTTTTCAGCCTTTTTACTATATATGAAAACTAAATGACAAGTGAAAGACAGGGGTGGAAAAGTATCTTATGCTTTCTTACAGGTGCTATTAAACCATAGTGCTCTTTCCAAAAGCAAGAACAGTATTTCCAGTTGCCTAAAAAAAAAAATCTCAACAATTTTGGGGGGCATTTTAGTGCATTACAGAACTGATTTTTATAATCACAGGAAATTAAAATTTGTAAACTTAGCCATTTACAGAGTCCAACAATTGTATAAGTCTGTGATCAGAATATAACCCTATAACACATCCAAAAACCCCAAGTATCAAATATTCATAGAAAACATTTTTCAAACAGATCAAGAATTACTCAAATATTGCAAGCACTAATTTTATATAATGAAATCATAGAATCATTTAGGTTGGAAAAGACCTTTAAGATCATCAAGTCTAACTGTAAATGTAACACTGCCATATCTGTTTCTGGCCAATTCATAAGCAGAGGAAAGAAAGGAAAATTCATTAAGATTTCTATTCATTTTGTATTTGGCATTATGTACTGTCAAGCCTTCATTTTAAAAATAAAAATGGTGTTGCTTCATCATAAGGAATTAAAACAGCTGTATCCAATAGAAGCTTGCACAGAGTTGCAAGACAGTGAGCTCCTCCAGACTCACTGACTTCACTTGGGCTGCTATAAATTAAATAGACTTCAATGCAGCATAGAACAGACTTTCCTTTTCCCCTTTGTATTCCTGTAGAATAGTAGTTGGTACACCGGATACATTTGTCACTGGTACAGTACGAACATAAGGACAAGCAAAAACTATAAAAATCAAGTTAATAACTTTTTTCCTATGACAGGCCCATCAGATTTAGAATCCATTTCATTCACATTTTAGTGATTATTAAACTTTTTATTCTATTGAATTTCTCATGTAATCTGTCAAGGATTTTGTGGACAAAAGGTGCAGTAATTAAAAGCGTTGTTTTGACAGAATTGTTACAATCCTGGCACCCTGCAACAAAAGTGAGAAAAGCAATTTACTTGCAAACTAGAACCTAAATACCTTCACACTAAGACTAGAAAATAACAGCACTACTTTATTGTGAAGTTAATTTTACGTATTTCTATAAGCGTAACACACAATACTATTAATTTCTTTCCAGACAGTAGAAGAAAAAAACAAGAATAGTCCTTTCCTGTCTGGGCTAAAATGCTGCCATTCAGAGTAAAGAGATGCTGTTACACATTTAGTTATTTATTCATCAGGATTACACAGCGAGGGCAGATTGCATTAATACAGGCAAAACAAGCAAGACTGCCAGCATTACTATTTTGCTGAAGAAATAGATAAGAAAGAGAGTCTTAAATTTTATTTACTTAATCTAGTTTTGGGGGAGAATATGAGCATATTGCTATACAGCAAGGTTTTGAGAATTCTAATATAAAGTGAGTATATGAACTCCCTGCAGAGGGTCGTGCAAGTTATTAAAGTAACAGAGAATAAATGCTTTTTCCATATGAGGAATTCTTGTAACTGCTAGATAGTGAACTTAAAAACAAATTCTGATTTCTGAGGTTATATTGTTCTATCTGTCTGGTAGTAATTTTCTGCATTTTATTTACACTTTAAGGATTTACCTCAGCTCAGTTATGAGAAGTGAACTGAAGAGTATAATAAGATCTTATGTATTTCAAGCTACTGTCCAAAATCGAAGACTGGATAGCAGAGGATTATCTGAAACTTGCTCACTGAGTTTGTTTTATTTCCAGTTGACATACAATCCAGCAGATACAATAAAACATAATAAGGAACAAGGCTGAAGAATCACATCAAGATGCAATCTCATGAAAGATTAAGAGACTATGAATGAAGATGCAGTGTTTATTAAGGACTTGGGATAATAAATAGAATTATTCACAAACAAAACCAATCCATTAAAAGTGAGTTGAGATTGAAACTGCATTTCAGTGGAGCCCAGCTCTTCTGTGTAATGTTGATGAATATGTCAATATATTCAGTCTTGATTACAGAAGGAACACAAAGCAATAAACTATGCTAGGAATGGGCTCAGCACCTTGTAAAACTGCACCTGTCATTTTTTGGTACAACCACATTAAAGAATAGACTTCAGTTAGTACGTTCAACCCCAGACAGATTATATTTTGCCTTGTTTGAATATGATTAAAAACCTAGCTGCAAAATGAAACCCAGTGATGCAGTAACTGCCCGATACAAGCAATGCCCAAGGATTTAGCCTGGCTACATTGTCCCAGGGGTTGCACGGTTAGTGTAGGCACATCCTCTATGTGCCCCTGGGATCAATGCTTTCACCAGGAGAGCAACTATATTTCTCACATAGTGTTCCCGAGAATACTACTAGATTTTCATTACACCTTCTCCTCTCTCTCTCTGACATCCTTGGTGCATGGCTGGCAAGGGAGCTCCATTAAATCAATGCTCTTAAAATAGCAAACACACAGCAATCTACAAAGAATATCAGTAGGAAAGAACAAGAAACTCACAGTTAAATGTACACATTTGCAAACAGAATAATGCCTGCTTCTAAGAGACAGGCATATTTTAGTAATTAATACATGTTAAGGAAGTTATATATGTGAATATCCAAGTCTAGTTCATACTGAAACACTGTTTAAAAGGTTTGTTGTGTATTCAATTATGTAAGTGTGGTTTGGTGTACCAGGCTATTTAAAAACTATAGTCTCATTACTTAGGTAGCCCAAGCCGCAGCTGACATCATTCCCTCATCATACACAATGCACTGAGCCCATGGAAGTTCGATATTCTCTATGCGTTGCAGTTAATCTGAGAGGATGAGGTTAAAACCTATGGTTTTCTCCTCTGCAAAGCACTTCTCTCCCTAGCGCCACTTCAGGTTCCAGGGAATGATGATGGGGGAGAGCCACCGAAGTTAAATGATCCTGCAAAGCCCTCTGTGTCTAGGGTTCTGGCTATTTAAATGGGAAATCTGCAGATGGAGGACTTTTTGAGAAGGTCACAAGGGTGACTCAGACATTTTGGTGAACTGTCTGGATACCATTTCTCAGCAACTCTATTAAAGTTCCCCCACATTAACAACATTGTGTCTGTGAGGAGGATGAAATTAATAAGCCCCCAGAGCTTAATAAATGAGTTCTAGAGGGATATACTGGCATCCTGCAGGCCCAGATCCTCCAACCTGCTTTCTTTTTGCGCAAACTTTATTCACACACATTCCCAGGGGCAAACTCCCAAGCAAAAACTCATCTGTCTGTCATGTTGCACCTGACAGTCCTTGACTTAACCACTTTCATTGGCTTCTGTTGGAAAGCTAATACTGCTTCTCTGAGCAAAGACAGGGATTGTCAACAAAAGAACCAGAGCGCCATACAAGCTGTAATGCTCCTGACAGTTTGGTGAACTTTTATTCTCCAAAGTGGAGATTTTGTGAGGGGATAAAACAGAAAGGAAGAAATTTTAAGTTGCAAGAGTTCCATGGCTGGTACAAATACAGAGTTTGTTACAAATATAACTTGGACTGGGAAGAATTGTCCTCGTAGGCCAGTACAGAACCTGACAGTACAAGGAAAATTTACACCTGTTTCTAAAGTATTGGTACTTTTTGGAAAAAAGAACAAGATTTTCAACACCTTTCGTACACTTCCTCAGAAAAGTACTAACTTTTCTTAAATTGATTTTTCCCCCTCTTTGTTTCTGCTTATAAACCATCCGTCAAGACAATTTCAACTTATTACTATAACAGCAGCCATCACAACAGGGAGATGTGCTGGTAAACAGGGAGTGAACACAGTAGACATATTTAATAAAGAACTGTAAAACAGTGTATTTCACTTTCCCATCACACCTTCTGTATTTGCTTTTATATTTTCTTGTAATAATTTTATTTAATTGTATTTGCTAGTGCGAAATTATGCTATATTGTTATTATACGTCATGGATTTTTTGCATTTTAATGCCAGAAAATAGACTTATTGATAACCATGGTGATTAAAGCTTTGGCAGGTAAGGAAATGCTGAGCCAACTAATCTTACTTTAGTCTAGTAAGGACAGACACGACATTATGCCTCTCTATGGTTTCATTATCAGTAATAAATTGCTGGGACTGCATAAATAGTATTTGTCAGCAGGGTTTGGGGTCCTTGGTAAATCTGAAGGATTTGAGCTATGCAATATCATGTTAGTCATTTTTGCTAGTGTGGCATTTGTAAGTCTTTGTGAAAGGTTGGCGATAAGTCCCACCATAAGCAAGATGTATTTTATTTACTTATTTTCAGTAGTATTGTGCTTGGGAAAAGCATAATTCTTCTGACATGGCACAACAGTAGCATTATAAATAAAGACAAAGTAGCCCTTCTCCTCTATGCAATACAGTCAAGGCCTTGCCTGAAGTCCTGGGTCAAGACTGGGACATCTCACTTTAAAAGATGTGGGAATCTATTTAAGAAAATCCATGGAAGAGCACAAAAAATAATAAAAATTCTAGAAGAGATGGAACATACACAAGGAAAAACCCTCAGTCTAGTCTAGACTACAGACAACTGAGGACACAGCACCAGCTACTATTCAAAGGTTGCCACAAAGAGGAACAGAATAAACTGTTCTCCATATTCAGCTGGACAAGGCCAAAAAGTGATGGACACAAATTGATGAAAACACTTGGATTACTTGCTAAAATGAAGTCTTCCTAACCATAAAAAAAGTAAAAGTTTAAATATTTCACTGAGAATTCCACCACTAGAAGTTTTGGAAAAAAACATACTAAAGAAACACAGTGCCATGAATAGTTTATGTGCAGCTCAGTAAGGACTAACTAATTTCTTGTAGTCCTTTCTCAGTCACTTTTTCTTTGCTTATGATACAGTAATAGGAACATTTAAAGTGAGATTAGTCAGTGAAGGTGGGCTTGGGACATCGGCTATGCCTCCTTGAACAGAAGAAAGAGGACTAACACAGAAATAAGAAAAGATTAGGACAATAGCACAAAGGTTAAGGAATTTCTTTTTTCCAGTACAAAGCAGGTCTTTTCGGTCACGAAGATGACTGAATGCCTTGACCAAGAAATTATTTACTAAATTACTTCTTCAGATTATCTGAGGTATCTGTTACCCAAAATTGTTCACAGTAGTCTCCCCATAACAGAAAAAGTGCACTCACAAGCAGAAATAACTAACACTAATTCTGGGCCCTATACACATCCAAAGTGGCAGTGATGAGTCACATAACCTTCCTCTCCAGAAGGAAGAGGCCAGAAACTAGAGTAATTTTCTTCCACTACTCCTGATCTAGGGTAGAAGCAGAAAGCGGCTCTAACCTCCTTGCTTTGTGGGCTTCACAGCAGCAGACTTCAAAATGCCAATTGATTTTCTAGACAGAGGAGTCATAAAACTTTTGAAGTCCAGATAGATTTAATCTACTGCATTTCTTAGAAAATCAGTTAGTATACTTAAAGCCATTTGATTATTCAGACACAATCCATCTTTGGCAAATCCTTGGTTCATTTTCTACCCTTTTTTCTTTATCTCTTTCTTTAATTACAACTTGTAAGCCGATAACTGCTTTCATTATCTCTTCCTTCAAGATCTCTTTTAAATTCTTGCATTCTGTTGAGGTTGGACTAATGATACACTATAGTTGTCCAGATTACTATTTTACAGTGCCACACTGTAAAGGCAGGACATGATATGGATTAGAAAAACAACTAAAAATAAACACAAGGAAATACAGCAGAAAGGGGAATATCTGGCTACAATTGCAGACCTTATGTACCAGATTAGTAAGACTGTAAATTTTTATTCTTGGTCCTGAAACAAGTAGTAGGAATGTCCTAGCAGAATTTGCAGACAATAAGCAAGTAAGAGGTATTGCTAATCTTAATATAACATGCTGCAAAATGCTGAAATAGAAATTAAGTTCAAACATACAACGTGCAAGATCAGCTTCTGGTCAAAAACCCCAAGCGTCTTTCATAAGCTGGGAACTCAGTCTGAAATGACTAAGGAAGACAAGGACTGTTAAATAATCAAAAATTACAAAGAAATGCAAAAGTGGCTGTAAAGACTGAACATAAAGAACTGTCCTTTTAGAATAGCATGTGTCATGGTTTAACCCCAGCCGGCAACTAGGCCCCACACAGCCAGTCGCTCACTCCTTGATCTGGTGGGATGGGGGAGAGAATCAGAGGAATAAACATGAGAAAACTCGTGGGTTGAGATAAAGACAGTTTAATAAGTAAAGGCAAAAGCCATGCACGCAAGCAAAGCAAAACAAAGAATTCATTCTCTACTTCCCATCGGCAGGCAGGTGTTCAGTTATCTCCAGGGAAGCAGCGCTCCATCACATGTAAGAGTTACTTGGGAAGACAAGTGCCATCACTGTGAGCACCCTCCCCCCGCACCTTCCTCCTCCTTCCCCCAGCTTTATATGCTGAGCATGAGGTTAGATGGTGTGGAATATCCCCTTGGTCAGTCAGGGTCAGCTGCCCCCGCTGTGTCCCCTCCCAACTCCTTGTGCCCCCCCCAGCCTGCTCGCTGGTGGGGTGGGGGGAGATGCAGAAAAGGCCTTGACTCTGTGTAAGCACTGCTCAGCAGGAACTAAAACATCTCTGTATTATCAACACTGTTTTCAGCACAAATCCAAAACACAGCCCCAACCTAGCTACCATGAAGAAAATTAACTCTATCCCAGCCAAAACCAGCAGAGCATGTCTTACCTATTACTTTTATATCACTGGTACTCCTATAGTAAAGAAAAGATACTATACAGTAGAACTGGAAATATTAGTACAAATCAAGAACTGATGAGATTTCACCTAGAATACCGTTTTACAAACAGATAAGCTGAACTGAAACAAGTACGAGGGCCTGTTTAGATAGGAGGGTAATTGAAAGCCTATTTGGGAACAGAACCTAAAATGTTACTGATCTGATCAGTCAATAAAAATGGAGGATGAGGGGTAATATCTTCACTTCCTTAAATATATTTCTATCAGTACAAATGTAAATAGGCACAGAATAAAATAAACAATAAAATCCAACCACAAATTAGAATAAGTTTCTTACTTTTTGGTGTAATCAGATTGTGACACAGCCTTCCAGCAGAGGGGGGTACGGGAGACCCTGAGAACATACTGCTTTTAAAAAGAAAGAAAACAGAAATCTAACTGAAAGGTATGGCAGTCAGCAGGGTAGGAGTAAACTCAAGGTCAGATTTAGCACAACAATCTTCTTTCCCTTGAGGGAAATAGGTAGCCTCAGTGGAACGACCAGATGACCCACTTTGAGGGCCAAAAGTACAGTACAGCAAGGAAACCAGCAGGAAATCCAAAGGAGGGAGGAAAAAAAAAAAAGTGTAAAGTATTTGGATTAACTTTTATGTAGCAGCTTTTCAGAGCCACGTTAAACAAAAATATGTTGGTAACTCCTTGTAACTTAAGCGTTTTTCCCCAGTGTAAAAGTAGAGAAAGTTAGGCTACTCGGATATTAGTTGCACTGAAGTAACTGTCAAGATATTTTGATTTAGAGACATGAGATTTTTACCTACAGCACTGCAATGAAATAAGTTTTAATTTGCACTTAAGTAGGTAGAGAGTGACTGCTAAGACTAATTCATAGCATTTTCTCTTTTCTCTCCATAAAAACTTAATATACTAGCGAGGAAGGATGAGGGGGGTAATGAGACTGCATAATAACTTGATAAGACTGATTTTTAAACTAGCAAACATAAGACAGTACTCTCCCCTGTTCACAGCCTTTAAAATGCGTGAATCCTATGTTCATCAAAGGTGCTGAGGAGAAACAGGGATGAGGAAAACTATGAAGAAAACATGGAAACACAACTGAAAGACTTCTGGGCAAACTTAATATGAATGAAGTTTTCGCCAGATGATGTGGATGTGCTGATGCAAGTGATAAAGAGACTGGGGAGGGGCAGTTTTGAGTGACTGAACAAAAGCATGCATTACACACAGCACGTTGACAGACTTGAGTATAAACTGTACAGCAAAAACTCCCTGTGCGTCTCAAAATAATCTGGCGTAATGCTAGCACAATCTGTTATGAGCTCCATCCTGTAGCTTTTCTAGCATTTTATGTAGTAGACAATTACAACATTGATAATTATATTTCTATGGTAAGTGTACCATAGTACTATGAACATGTTCTATGGTACTACATACCACAGTACATAGCTCTTGGCAAAGAGTCAACCTGTAACAACAAATGGCATTTGATTTTATTTTCAGAATCTTGCTTGTACGATGCAATTTACAGGCTTCCCTTCCCTTGGTGATCCTCCTCATATAGTGATGCAGATACTGGTGTAAGTCTGGTAAGCAGACAGACTGCACTGAAATGAAAAAGAAATAAAATGCATAATATTTTCTTCAAATAGCTTGGACATTGAAGTTGCCATCTCAAGTATAGCTATAAAGGGAAACGACAGGAAAAAGTTATTAATGTTTAAGAAGTAAAAATATTATTTGTCAATTCTTACTGCTGTTCATTATGATTCATACCTGAATGTGAATTTGAGACAAAACATTCAAACGTGTATGAAGTTGAGCACATGTTTAAATACTGTTCTCAGTAGGGGCGAATTCATCATTTGTTTCAGTGCTGTTCACAATAAGAGTCCAATACTAAAGTGTTGGGTACAAATCAGTATAAACACGGCAGTACTAATGGAGGAATGTCAACTTATACACAAGCAAAGAAGCCAAACCTTTACTCTCTAAACTTTTCAAGGACATTTCCAAACATAAGATTCATAGAGTAGATAGCAATCATACACATCATATATGTTGTTGTCAGATTAGTTTTGACCTTGTTTTGTCAGGAAAACAAATGTAAAAATATTAACATCTCTAGTTAATGATCTCATGGTGGAGTTCAATTATTTTTGCAAAATGAGATTTCACGTTATGCGTATTTAAAGGTGTCATGCAAGAATGGATTTTCCTAGACAATTCAACATTCTTACTGGAACTGTAGTAACCTCACAAATAATTGAGTCTTAGGATAATATTAACTTTATAACATCCATTCTCTGCTCTATTAATAAATATGCAGATTTCTTTGTTAATTAAGTGAACACATTTGGTTTTCAGGATTTCCTCGTCTAGGAATTGTACACCCATTGATTCTTCAGTCCATAATTCAGAGAACACCCCATATATACAGAAATAAAGTTGTCTTGCTTATTATAGAAACATACACATTTAATAGGAAAACTCTTTTCAGTTGACCTTCTGTGTACAAATACAAGTAATCAATTCAGTTATACTCGGTACATATTTAGAAAAAAGTTTTGTGTGGAAGAAAAATTGCATTTTCTAATTAAGACAATGTACATAATTTAAAAGGTAATTGACCAACAAATGTTGCACATGAGCCTGTTTAACCCAATTACATACATCCTTTATAAAGTGGGAATATAGCTAAGATCATTATTTGCAGAGGCAGTATAAATAGCAATTAAGAACAGTTTAGATGTTTGCCTACTTTCCTATAATCTTCCCTTACAGATGTCATAAGGAAACAGGAGAGGACCCCATATCCTGCAAGAAAATGTAAACATGAAGTTTCATTATAGATTTTAGACATACACTTCTGAAGGAAGCTCAGAGCTCTGCCCAGATTCAACTGCATAACCAGGTTCTTAGGGAACATGTTTCCAAGCAAAATCTAGGAGCAACAAAACAGCTATTCATCCAATTGTGTATGCCAATTGTGTACATAATGCTAATGCTGTCACCTTTCCAATAAGAAAGAAACACAAAGCCCTAACAAATCCAGACATTAAGAATGTCACTGCGCTTTACCTGGTAATATAATAGCCAGCATCAGCCTGCCTCAACACTGCCAGGTAGTTTATTCATCAAAACCAAAACAGTCTTAACTGGTAAACTTCCATTTTCTGGTCTGGGGCACAGCAGGATGATTAAAAGCTACTCACTTTTCAACTCCGCTTCTGTGATAAGCAAAAAGAGTATGATAGGCATATTCCTTCCTATTTAACCGATGCCTTTTTGAAATACTATAAAATCCATATGATTATTAGGATTAGTCCTGAATCTATACGTGGAGAATACAGGAATTGAATGTTTGTATTGGACCTCTCCTGTAAGTGCTGTTATCAATCTCACTTGGGCTCTCTCCAGGACTATTAGTTTGCAGTAAATGGAAAAGCTCCAAGACAGATAAAAGCATAAACATATCAAAAAAAGCCAAATTCAAGTCCAACTTAAATGTGACTTTGATTTGGATATCTGACATCATAGGTGAATGCCTTTACCACTAGGTATTCTTTCCATCTCATTTCTCACAGAAAGCTTTGAAAAGCTGCAGTTTTATCCCACAGTGGTACAGAACCACTTCTGAAATCTCAGGAAAAAATACCAGATGTGGAAAACTGTTCCCTATACTTAGCATTGTAAGATGCTAGATTGAACGCTGCATTTGCATGTACTGCAGCTCTGACTTTGCATACTTTCCCATGCTTGGTAGCTGCGTGCGTCTGAGCGCTGTGCCAGTGCGCCAAGCCCTCCTCAGGGGGCAATTGAGATGTAGTTCCTTCTGCATAACAGGAAAGCATTTGAACACAAAGCTTGTGATGCTGCTTCACCAAGGCTATTACAAGTAAATTCTCAGGAGTTTCCCTACACTTATAACTGGGTCCACAGCTCTACTATGTTTCGATTGGGCCCACACACCACATGGCAACTGTACCTACAAGGTGTCCTATATGGCAAAAATGCTTATTGTTATCTAAATGTTACTGCAATAGTTTTAACTGCCCTCATTTATGCTTATATCTTCTAGCTGAATTGTTATATACAAACCTGCACTGAAGGGTAAAGAATAATCTTCCCTAGGAATGAAACACAGACAAAAGGAAAATAATTTAAGAAAACAGGGTGGGGGGAATTATGGGGTTATTAATATGAAGAACCATCACTTTGTACTTGGCATGGCAGCATGAGCTAACTTGATTATAAATCCTTATTTATCTTTTCCCAAGACACATGAATCCTGCTCATGTGTTACCATTGTTTGCCAATACATACCCCTCTGAGGAAAATGCATTTTGTGCAAGTCTTTGCTTAGAGCTGAATACCAATTCAGCCACAAGAAACAAAGTGTAAGTTTTCCTTTGGAAAAACTCCGGTAACATTTAAAATGTAATTGCTTTTGCAAACTGACAACTAATTATCCAAAAGCAAAATGCACGTTAGGCATTTAAATAATTACATGTCAGTCAGTATAATAGAAGTGCCACTTTACTTTTTGCTTTTGGAAATTATTTTAGTCTTAAAATCAATCTATCTACACATAAACAGGCACATGTATTTTGCAATTATGCTTATTCACATAAAATAAAATCTTACTAAATTGTATTATTTCTATCTATAGACTGCTTGTTTATGTCCTTTAACCACCACTGCTATTTGTAAACGTGCAAATACCACTTTACTACAAGCTGTTTAAAACCCACATTTTTAAGTGCTTTCCGCATTATCTTACTGCTTGCCAAGGGAATTTTCTATCCACTGCTATCACTAGAACATACTTATTTTGCTGTGTTATGAATCTGTAAGTGAGACATCATTACCTAGAAGTGAACCATGTTAACATTAGCATTGTGGGGTCTGAAAAAGTGGTCCACCATGAAGCTGCAAGAATTGCTTACCTGAAGGATGTGCTCCATTTCCTTAACTAATCACAATTAAATTTTGTACGAGGCAATATTAAAGAATAAAAGAGTATTTGTTTACTTAAAACATAAAAGTTTATAACAGTGGAGAACTGATAAACAAGTGCACATATAAGATCGCATTCAGCAGTATCATCCCTAGATGCATCATTCCTAGCTCTTCACATCAAATTCTTCAACATGTCATCTCAACTGTGAGGCTAACACAGGTATGGAGGGGGAAGATCTTCCCATTACGACTTCCTTGTTCCAGCTGCCAAACACAGCCAGGGGACCACTGACAGCAGCCTTCCTCCTCCGTGTTCCTTCAGGGCAGAAAGGCTGCTTCTTACCCTTGTGTTTCTCTTTACAGACTCACTCCCTGTGGTAGGGCATGGCTACGTCACATGACAATGCGCAGGACTTAATTTCTTCCACTTTAAGTTATCAGAAAAAGATTTCAAACATGGCAGTGCAAATAGTGAAACTGTGGATGCATTCCTTTGATGAGTGTGACATTTGTACCCTGGTACCACTGCCATTTTAGAGCGGCCTATGTATGTCATATATACATAAGAATAAATACATGTATGCTGTAGATTCACACATACTGCCTGTATATATTCAGGTACATGGAGACAGATGCATATTCAAACAATGAAAATTATTTCTAAAACATTTATGTGTATTTTTTAGCTATGTATGTACATACATTCACCTCCGCATATGCACCTGCGAGGGTGCAGGCACAGGTGAGTGTGTACACACTCACGTATAGGTACATTAGGACTGAGGTTCTCTAAAGGAAAAAAAACCCACAGGACAACAGCTGCATTCTCACAGATAGACACAATGATCTGTGTGGAGAACTACACTGGACCTGACACTCAGTCATGCTGGAAATACGATTCTAGAGCAAAGGACCAGGATTCAGTGTGAACAAAAGAAAGATTTTCTTCATGAATATTTATATGGAACTGTTCAACATGAACAAAAATTATAAGGATGTGCCACTGGTACTCAAGATGTAATACTATATTTTAACAAAATTATTTGGAAGTATGAAATTAAATAAACAGTATTTTAATAGATTCAGAAATTCAGCCCTGTTGCAAACGCATCCATCGTTTCACCTGTAAGAGTCATTCTGTTTGAGCAGTGGCCCTACTCAGCTGTAGCACTATAAGTGAGCATGAAAACGTATCTTCCATAAATTTGCTACAATAGGGTAACAGTAGTTACTGTAACTGAGGTTGCCAACTTGTTTCCTCTTAAATAGTCACTGCTTGGTCCAAAATTTTCTATTTCCTGTCTCTATCCAAGAATGGTTTCTATTTAATATTTGACCATTATCTGTTCTGTAGCTTGAGTAAGATACTTCACTCATTTTTGTTGTGATGAGAATGAAAAGAGCTTTTCTGGGCAACAGTTCTGATTTGTCATCATGATAGTCCCTACTGAGAAACAGGCATAGCACTATGAAGAAGAAAGAAAGAAAGAAAAAAAAAAAANCTCCATAAGCCCTTTAAAAAAAAAAAAAAAAAAAAAAAAAAAAAAAAAAGCTTTGAATTGACCAAATTATGAGCTTTTGGGAAATGATGTGCAGAGTTTTTGTTAAACTTAGTAGGTGGGCAATGTACTGCATACACATTTGTAGCTTTACAGTACACTGCCTAATGCAGACTAATTTAGTCACATATGTTACAGGAAATCCAGGATAGAAATAGGTAGTTTAACTCCTTTCACTCATTCATTTTTCATTTACAATACCTCTTTGGTCAATTAGAAACCAAGAACTATGGACTGCTCCATCTCCATGTATATTCAAATTACTGAACTTAGTTATTTGGTACGTATAGGTCCAATTTAATGAGGCCCAAATGAGACATTCTGGGCTGATTCGTAAGTTGCAAGAATATAAAAAAAAAATTGCCCTGTAGTTGTGGAAGTTGATACTATGGGTTCACTCATGAGGTACCCTGTAGATGCAGGCACCATCTCTCAATCATCCATATCAAGATATCTGTAAGATTTCACTGAGGCACTTGCTCTCTCCCCAAATGCCTATGTTTAATTCCAAAAGAAACCAGATGGCACAGTG
>VZTL01040770.1:0-11690 GCA_013400535.1 Scopus umbretta
ACCCCCACTCCTCCCCTCCCAAAGCCATTACAAGATTTTTTACTTTTCCTAGACCCCTCCACTGACACACACATGCAGATGGTATTTGGCCTTATATAAATAAAGTAGACAACCGGAGAGGAGTAGCTCCAGACCAAGGTGCCTGCACGGTTATAGCTTACCCGGAGCAGGGTCCCTGGGGCCGTATAGCCTCACAGCCCATCTGGGAGGCATTTGCTGTCCATAGCAGCATACATGAAATGCAGATGACATATCTGAATTACATCACGGCCAGCCACGATGGTTTGGTCTCTTACAGTCCCAGTGACAGACAAGTTATCTGTGCCTTCACACAATTACCCTTTTTACTGCTAATTTTTAGGGCTTCACAATAATTTCACGACCTGCTTAAATCTCCGTCTTTCCACCCTGTCAACAAACAGAGTGTGCCTAGTTTTACTTTTTAAAAAGTTACTTTAAAAAAGCCAGCACAGTCATTCCTTTTGAACAGCAAGACCACGTGGACTCACGCCTGAGAGTTTGAACAGCAGCTGTTGCAGAAAATAACCTATTCATTAGGCTTCCAAGGAAAGGCGATCAAATTACTCAATACAAATAATTTATCGGACAATTTTCTCTTTGCAGATCATCTACATGCACGCTACTTTTCACCGCTGCAAAATGATTCCCCCACCCAAAAAAAAAAAAAAACACCCAAGCATGTTCAAAGTTTTGCTGGTTCTCTCAGTGGTTGCTAGGAGCATTCATTATTTGCGGGTCAGTATTTGTGCCGAGAGATTGGCACATGCTATTGTTTCCACACTCTGCTGAGATGACCTACACCGCGGAACAGGCCTGAATAAAATTGCTGAGGCTTTGTCTTTCCTCTCTAGGTAGCACGCCGTGAGGTGGACGTGGAGAAGCTGGCCCAGGGAATATTAAGGTATTGCAAGTCTGTTTCTCCCCATCAACATGGGACAAGGTGGGGAGAGCACTTGACGTTATAAATAGATCCCAAATTTAAACCTGCCTGGGTTCTTTCCTTGGGCTGAGACAGAAATCATATATCTAAAAGCTGGTATCTGTTGGCTGTTTAGCAAGTTTACATTCCATTTTCTCTTGTCATGCTGACACAAATTATTTGCTCTTGTGTCTGGATTGCTATTTGCAAAGGGTGTAGTGACTACCCTTAGCCTTTCTTATTTGATTAACTGTCTAAAAGCCGTAGCTCTTTGGCAGCAGGTGGAAAGTTCCTTATCGAGTGGCCCAGAGCCTGTAAATAACAGAAATTCGCTTTTTCTCTGTACGGATGGGATCCACTGAACTCCTCCATTTCATGCCACGCTACCAAGCACGCTGGCGAGGGCCCGCAGGGGTCCTGCGCCGAGCCCCGGGGGCCGCGGGCTCCCCGTCCACGCAGGCCGGGGCTTGGCGGGTGGGCTGGCGGCAGCGGCCCAGGCTCGGCCCCAGGGGTGGCAGCCCTGCCGCCCCTCAGCGTCTTAGTGCAAAGGGACGCGAGCCGCCACAGGACGACGTCTGATGACACCGTTTGCACCGCAGCAACACCCGCGCCTTGACACTGAGTGCGGAGGGGGGGGTTCTCCGGGCCGGCAGGTGCCTCAGCCCCCACGCTGCCACCGTCCTGCACGGGACCCCTGGTTACGGCCCTCAGCTGGCTTTAAAAAGAAAAAATTCCCTCCATGTGATGCGGCCCGCGTGTCAGCCTGCGGCGCGATGATTGATGACACAGCTGCTTCTGCAGCCCCTGTCGGAGATCTCTAATTTAATTAATGGCTTTCGGCATGTGTGTAACATAACTCCTGCAGCACCTCCGCGGCCCCGGGGAGCGCGGGGACTGCAGGGCGGCTGCTCCCCGCGCAGGCGGGGAAATCGGAGGGTAGGAAGACAGATGCGCATACACAAGGGCCAGATGCGATTGGGCACCTCGCAGGTTTGCATTAACCTTCACGTAGGCAGGGGCACGTGGAGCCTTCGTTTGGCAAGACTCCCTCGTTGGCCAACAGCGGCAGCCTCCCAAAGCTGCCGTGCATCTGCCGCCTGTCTGCCATGTCCCCAGGAAAGCTGCAAGAAGGTGGGCACCACCCCAGGCGCCAGCTGACATCTCGCTCAGCTTTCTGCCTGCGATGCACAAGTGGAAACGCCTGGAACCAGAGGCAGGGAGGGGTTTGGCAGGTGAGGAGGAGTCATTTGTTTTCCCCTTGATTGGCAGCAAGAGGAGATCTGAAAGAGTTAATGGTGTCTGTTCAGCCCAGATGTAAAAAAGAAAAAAAAAACCCACAAAACAAACAAAAGCCATCCAAAGCTTTCCTGAAACCTGGAGAACTCAGAAGAATGTGGCAAAAATACTTCACAGTTGCAAAATACTGCAGGCTGGCTTCTCTCTTCTACCACAGTGCCTTTGGTCCTTGTCAGGAGTAGGGGATGTGGGGCCAGACTGTTGAACAAGAAACTAGCTTAGAGAAAAGCTGGCTAGCATGACTCCCCACTCCCCAAAAAATCCATCCAAGTTTAGACACTGAGCCTGCACCCAGACCTCCCACACCTAACTCAGTCATGCCTAAAGAGAAAGAGTATTGCCAAAATATCAAATAAATTAGAATCAGTTTGGGGGAATAGCTGCCTTGGGAGGGGGATTTGGGGGAGTTGCCTGCAGGTCCCCGCTTACTGAAATGGAGGGGTTTTCTTGCCTTCTCCACCTTTAAGTCCCACCATGGATGAAGGCTCCAGAGTAACCCCTCAGCTCGGTAACATCTCCACTCCTCGACAAAATGCAAAGCTCAGCCTTTAGCTGAAAAGTTGCTCTCTTCCAGACCAGAGTTCTTAGTTCAAGAAAGAGTCAACAACAGAGACACTAGTATGTTTTTGGTTTGCTGTTGAAAAGAAGAAGAAGAAGGGCAGCAGAAAAAACTCAGAGAACTTCGTTCAACTCCTAAAATGGTCCTTAGCTGAATGGGCTTGGTATAAAGGGTAAGCATTTTATTTTCTTCAGCATGCCCTGCAGCATTTGTCCGTCATTCTCTTTGAGATGCGCCAGTCTCGTTCAACTCCAATATTTACTGGTAAAAATATTCCTCTATCTTGTTTTCCTGAAATATTTCACCCTGGCACTGCAGTCAGGCATTTCTGAAGAGTATTTGCTTCTGCTCACCAGCATCTTCAACTTTGGACCAGGTTTTAAAAATAGTAAGCTTTTACTTTTTTTTTTTTTTCCCCTTTTTCTTCTTTTTTCCCTTCCCTTGCTGTTTCCTTTTCATTATCAAGTTACAGCTAGAGAGAGGGAGAGAGACAGAGATTCCCCTTTGTTTTGGACTTTCAGTTGGACCAAAGACTTGTGCTTCAGAAAAGCTATGCTGCTCTCCCAAAGGCCATCCTTCACGTCTGTTATGCCTCATTGCCTCAACTCCTTACATGAGAGAAAACCCCCAACAATATCGTCTCCCTCGAGCTCTAAGAAAACAGGTAATGATGCATGGATGTGCAATGAAATTTCAGAAATGTGCACTGACTTTTTAGAAATATGCCAACTGTCAAATAAAAAAACAAAATAAAAAAATCAGGCCTAGCCGCTATTTAAACCGTGAAGTCCTCAATAGCACTGACTCTGAACTGCAGCCTGTTACAGCACAGCAACTTGCTCAATATTTTTTGTTCAAGATTTACCCCCAAAATGTGACCTGGTGCTTGACCCAAAAGATGGTTTGCTTATAATTATTAGTCCGTCACCAGCTTGCTGCTGATCTACCGCCAGCAGCCCTTGAATGTGTCATGTATAATGCTTTTATAGGTTTTCCTATTCGAAAAGCCTTATAAAAAGATAACTTTGGTTGTATAATGACCTGGACATATGTACAGAGATATCCATCATGAAGGACTCTGTATTTTGTGCTTACATGAAGGCAAAGTGATGGTGATACCCTCCGAGCTAGGTACAGGAGCCAAGCTGTAGAAGTAAATACATAGACAAGTCAATAGGAGTATGTGTAAACTCTCTGTGTTGAGTCATATTGGTTTTCATTTTCCTGTGGATATATGTATTTATGGCTGTACCATATGCTGCATACCCAAAGATTTACTATCAAGCGGATGCACAAATTGAGATAGCTGCATGCTATCTCTAGTGAGCGTGTATATATATATATATATATGTAAGCACATAAATGAAAATATATACATTATATTTTTGCCTAAGACCCCTTTTATAACCTACCCTACAAGTAAGTGTAGAAAGTAAGTATGTATCTGCGTGTGTGTCTATAAAACCGCAGGTGTGTTTGCGTATTCCTGCTTGCACACACGCCAGTGTGCACACACGGATGTCAGAGCAGGGCAGCAGACAATACACAGATACACATTATATATGTTACGGCATACACGAACGTTGAGCCGCACACGGCCCCGGTGGCTGCTGCGCAGGCAGCAGCGTCGCTCAGCAAGCCGCGGGCAGGGAACAGGCAAATAAACGCTGGCAGAGAGCCCGTCAGGGGTAGATGCTGGTGGGTGGCAAGGCCAAGCCCGATGGCTGCATGGGCTTGCTCAGCTCCTAATTTTCCCTGCTGGGCTGTGATTGAAAACAAATAGGACATGGTTCACTGCGGAAAGGCTTGAACGGCAGGGGATGTGGCTGGCCGAACACCACCGTGCCGGGCTGCGCCTGGGCATCAGCCTAAACCCAGGCCAGGAGGTGGCAGCCCCGCACGTGGCCATCCTTCCTATCACCTGGTTTATGGCTTAATTTAACCACTTAATCAAACTGCACCCCTCCGCTTTTCACTGAAGGTAGCTCAAACCACATTTGGACAAAGCAATTTGGAAACATATTTTATTGATAAGGGAAAAATTTAATGCCTTGGAGAAACCCTACAGAAACAGGTGTAGAAATGATCACACGCGTGCCACACATTTTCTGGTTTCTTTCATAAGGCTTTTCAAACTAGAGCTATTTACATTAACAGGGCTTCGCGTTTCCACAGGATTACGGGTTACACCCCCGGCTCTGTGCCAGGGGACGGGCTCCCCCAAACGCCGGCGTGCTGCCCAGCTGCCTGCCCATTCCCCTTCCACAGGCACCCTGGCTGTGCAAACCCCAGCGTCCCAGTGTCCCCGTGCCACTGCTGGACGCGTGGCTCGACTGGACACGGAGCGTGGCGGTGCTCCGACGAGCCCACCGTTGAATGTAACAGCACCGTCAGGGGATGCTGCCACAGGGGTTGATCAGCGTGGTCCCCGGGGCGCCTGTGCCAGGGCCCGGAGGGCGCAGCAGTGGCAGGACCCACCGCCGTCCCTCTGACTCGGAGGGTGGCAGTGAGCCTGGCGCTGCTCTGCCGGAGGGTCGGGTCTGAGAGCTAGGCTTTGATCTCACGTATGAACGTAAGTTCATGCACAATCCACAGTTAACTCATGCCAACTTGGTATTTTCTTCCCCCAGACTCCCTACAAACTAAATCAGGAGTCCAGGCCTCCTGACTTTCTGATTTGTGTTTTTCCCCCTCCTTGGCGCGTGATGAAAATCTCTTCTTTTGCAACGTTCAGTTGGCATTTTTGTGAAACGTGTATCACAGGGGATAAAAGCCCAACTTTTCCTCACGTGTAACACTCACACTGGCAAAGAATTGGGCTGCAGGGCTCAGAGGGAGGGATACGCTATAGAAAGGGGAAAGAGACCCTGTGAATTTCCTTTATTAAAAGATGAGAGAAGGAAGTGTGTTACATCTTCTCTGAAGCTGCAGGAGAATTGTTTTCTCATAAAATATTGGAAAAGTTTGTTACATGGCTTTCAATCAGTCTTTCAGAAAAAAAAATTATGAGTATTATTTACTTTGTTCTATAAATATTTTAAGAATTTAAAAGTAATCCCTGTTTTATAGGCATAGTATACTTAGTCCCTTTACATATGCTATAAAAGCAAAAATATTTTATATGTCTTATTCAAATCTATAAAATATCATTACAGAAAATTGTTACTTTTATTACTCAAGCTGAACTTTTATGAATAGCTACTCCATTAGATTTATACACTGACTTTTTAGAGTTAGAAATGACACTGTAAAGCACAGGAATAGCTGGGATATTTATTTTAAAGGCTACATTACAAATAATTTTCTGGTAACAATTCTTTTTCTGCTCAGGTTATTACTTTATTGCTCCCCGACATTTTTCCTCAAACAAATTGCAAGGTGTAAATCCAGCACTTACAGTGACAGGTGTTGGAGGAACTGGATGCTCCTTGCAGATCCTCCAGAGTTTCTTTCCCTGCTTGTCCCCACGCCTGGCAGATGTTTGCTGCCCAACAGAGGTTGTCCCATGCTGGACTCGAGGGCATGGTCCTGTCGGGCAGGACACACTAATGCAAGTCATGATCTGCTGTCTAAGGTAAGAAACAGAGCTGCAGCTCAAAGTACTTGCAGGTGGCTGGAAACCATTTCAATTTGAGTATGCACACAAAAGTATATGCATTTCCATGCCTATGTGCTCACAGACATATCCACACATGTAGACCTCACATACGTCTGTCTGGGGTATGCCAGACAAGGAAATCTATGTACAGCACATAAAGGCAAGTCCAGCAGATCCCAAAAACGTCAGCAAAACATCTGCACTTGTGCTGGCCACTGGGATTTCCATGCCTCCCCCAAGCCAAACTGCTCTCCATCTGAACCTTACTGCCTGAATTACTCAACTTCCATACAAATATGATTTTCAGGTCCAAAAGACAAGGCATGTCTAACAAAACTGGAGAGCTTTACATCCTGCAAATGCCTCCTTCTTACCACGGCATGAAACCATGACGGTACATCGCAGTCCAACATGCACCGTCGCATCAGTGTAACGTGTTGCGACAGCCACAGCCACTTGCACACTGGGGCTAACAGGAACAAGAACCTTCTGGATGCCAGGAGTACCGCAGGACTTTCAACAATCCCACTAGCCACAGGCAAATGCTGGATTTAAGGTGGCTGGGAATATGTCTGTCTTTGAAGACGGGTAGTGAGCTCGTACAGCAGGCTTCCCTACAGAAGCTTCCAGTGCTGCTGCTGCCAGAGATGATGCTCTGGACTAGATGGACAGCTGGTGGTGCTTCCACGTCCCTTGATATATCCCCCTCCTTTACCTCCTCTATTTCTGCATTCATTTTTAAGACACCTAGGGATGGAAACCGCAAGGATAGAAGGAGAGTTTCAGCCAGTTCTCAAATATTGTGAGGCTTTACCTGGCAGGTGCTGGTGGCCAACCTCCCACCCATGGTCACTCTGGCCATGCCCAGGGTGCTTGAGCAGGTACAGCAGGTACCTGCAGTCCAGGCAGCCAGAACCAGCCCCACAACTTGCCATCATTCACCCTGAAATGCTAACAAGCAGAAAGCAGCAGCACTAAATGTCTGGATGAAAGCAGGAAGGCCTGTTGGTGTGTTCAGTCCTCAAAAGAAGAAAACATTTGTATTGTATTTTTGAGCTAATGAGCTAATGATAGAAAACTTTTCCCATTGAGGTGAAAAAAAAAAAAAAANAAGGCCTCTCAGTCAAGCATTATTGGGGTGTCCTCCTTTGTTTCATCAGCAGCAACAGGATTAACAGAGCTTTTTGTTGAAATCTAAAGAGAGGATCAAGGAAGCGCCAAGAAAAGCCACTCATGACTGCTCCAGTAGCACTCCACTGCTATCTTCTTGCACAGCTCTAGGGGAGCCATTCAATCCACACCTGAACTTCTCCAGCGAGACTGGGGGAACCGTTGCCTGTCCCACGCGCTCAGGGTGCACTGCTCAGGCAGAGCCTACCCCTGCCAGCTCCGGGCATGTTTATGGGGTATAGCGGGTGTAACCACACTGACCATTCAGCCATAAGGGAGCTGTGAATGACTAGCAAGGTTTGGGGTTTGAGTTACTTGTGAGAGGAGGGTTTTTTCCTCCTAAATGTATGTTACAGACCATTGAGGACAAGACAGTACTGAAGCATCTATGTGTTCCTGTGACACAAGTGAATGAATAGCACTGCTGAGACAATAAACATCCCCAAAGTAGGGTAATAATTAAAAAACAAACAAAAAAACTCTACAAAAGTCAGCATCTCCTTCCACTCCCCCAGAATTTCAGGTTTCAGCCCATCCTTTTTATGCCCTTTACCCTCCCCATTGACAGTACGGAGCACTGCAGCTGGTACTGTAGTAGACAACTACCTGTAAGGTTGTTTTCCAGCTGGGGTCTGGGCTGACTTCTTCCTTCCCATTTGGAGTTTGTCATTCTCGTCACAGATACAGCAAGAGCGTGTGGTTTTCAGAGACCCTCTGTGAGCTGAAGGTGTTCCCCATCCTTCAAAAATCAGATTTATTTCTAGGTAGGAAGTGCACTGGCTATGAGGGTGTGGAAGATGAGCCTACTGTATGCTCATAACCTACTTATTACTGCTTATCTATTAATGAATAAGGCCTCAGGAAGTCAGGTTTAAAACAAAACCAAAATTGATAGCTAGAAGAAATGAAAAAGAAAGTGAATTTTCAAAAGCACTTAGCATCGACTTCTAATGAGCACATTGATTTCCAACACTATTTCCAGTGAAATAGCTCCAATACATGAAACAGACCATAAATATAGCAAAGATCTAATACTAACTCATAAGCACCTCATACCCCCAGTCTTTAGACCAAGGCTGGAGCATGTGACTAAGTATTTGGAGGACCTTCTTTTTTAGGACTCAGCTTGAGGCGCTTTGCGTTTTCACAAGTTGCTCATAATTTGGCAGCTAAGGCAGCCAGAAATGCTGGCTCCTGAAAGTTTGCAGACACTTCAGAAAAATCCTGGTGTTCAGACAAAACTGCCTGAGAAGGCTGGCCATCCTAGATGGCAAAAGGCAGCAAGCTGGAAGATAAAAATCCCACTCAACAGCAACACGCAGAAAGCAAACTCGGTAAGTACCGAAATAATTTTAAAAGGTCAGTGATGTAGGAAGCAGACATTGAAAGGGAGAAAAAAATCTAAATAAATGTAAATCCATTCAGTCTTGCCTCCTACAAGACATTAAATATTTTCCATCAGCGCGGTGTTAGCTGCACTGTGTACCTGGGCTGCGAGGAGCGTTTCTGCCTGCTCACAGGGCAGCCGCTGTGGGACGGCAAATGGCCCTGAGCCACGGGTTTCCCAAAGACAGCATCTTGCTGACCTCTCACGGTGCCACCAACCGCTGCCTTCTTGTCCCCAGCTAAACCGGGGTGGTGGTTTAGATTGGTTTTTTTCCCCCAGTGTCCCTTGGCTCTGAAACGAATTCCTCTGGGATTTGAAAGTGCCAGGATGCACTGACCTCTAGCTTGCACTCTCCGGTCGCGCTGTTTTCATGGTGTGTTGCCAAGGTGATGCCAGGACAGGCTCAGGATGGCCCAGAGCAAGGGGTTGGGGCTAATTTTAGGGAGGGAGGAATTGTGTCAATTGGATGGGTTTGTGTTTTCAGGGTATTATCTTAATTTTATATACTTAAGGCATCTATTAAGGCACTCTGAGCCATTAAGACTGGGCTTAAAGCACTCACCTAAGGCTATGCCATTGAGAGGAGCAGATAAAAATAAAGGCGATGGTCAGAGTTCACCATTCATAGAGGCTATGGGCAGGAACTGGGCACGCAGTATGCAGTGCAGATGAGCCCGCTCCAAAATGCACCTTCCCTAGCATCCATGTCCCTAGCGTGGGGGGCAACGCTGGCCAATTTACTGTGGCTTCCGTGAGTTTCTCTTTTGTGCCTGCAGGTACTGATGGATGGCACACTTAAAATCACTGGCAACTGAATAAATATTTGACTTTTTTTTTAAACCTCTTTGTTCAACATTTTCAGACTTCACCTAACAGCTGGAATAGGTAGTTTACCTCTTTTCCTTGCTTTACGTCTCTTTACTTGGGTATCAAAAGAAATGTAGAGGAAACAGTGGAAGGTGTGGGTATTTGGGGGGGGCCACACAATAGAAGATGCTGATCATCAAGCTAGAGGGTGATGCCTGTTTTCTGCCTTCAAACTATCCAAAGTATCTGCTCAGTCGGTTAGTTGAGCCAGGTTTCTCTTTGGGGAAAAAAGTTCCTTTTTTTGTGGCTGGGGCTGAACCTGCTCCTCTGAAACATCTGCAAACAGCCGTGGCCCACACGCCTATGCTCACAGAAACAATCCCCCAGGAAAAATGGGAAAAGAATGGATCCGTCCTTTCAGGCAAAGATTGAAAGATAAATCAAAAAAACCACAGCAGCAGCTGTACTGAACAGCTTTCTTCAGTCGTCTTTATCCGTAAGAGGAGCTCTGGCAGTGGTCCCCCGTGGGTGAAGCGGGGTGCTGCTGCCGCGCTGTGTGCCCTGCTGGAGCGAGGTGCATAGCACCCATACATGGTTTAGAGGCCCGTGGAGAAGCCCCTGGGAGATATCTGGGTGGGATGGAGAAAAGGGGGGCGAGTAACGAGTCCCAGCGTGAATTCAACCCGTGTCCATGAAAAGCATGGCTGAGAATCTAATCTTCGGTGTTACTTTGCAACACTTTGGTGGAATATCACTTCCCTCGATGAAAACAACCAGCCTCTCTGGACCAGCAGCAGCAGCAGCCTTGCGTGTTGCAGATTTACACGGACAAGGAGATCAGCTAGGCATGAGCACAGCGGGACCAGCCACAGGTAAAGGTGCCCACACGCCTCCTTGGTGACCAAAGCAGCTTCTGGCAGGTTAATTTTTAGCCACGGTGTACACTCACATGCTGGGCATACGGTGCCCTTCTCTGCTATATCACCATCTTCAGCAAGCAAACATACCCTGGGCCAAATTGATCCACGGCAAGCGGATTTGCATCGGGCTGGAGCAGGACCTGGCCATGGAAAGGTCATTTTAAAGAGGATGCTGAAGCGGGATGCAGTGTGTTAAAAGAGGGAGAGTGGAGCTAGGGGGACCAAAAGCCAGGGAAGGAGGGTGCAATAGCTCTGCCGAGGCCGCGTCAGCGGGAGAAAGGAGCATAAACAGCCGTGGAGGAAAATGAAGGCACAGCATTTAAAGCCAGTGTGTATTTTCGAGGCAGAGCGAGAGACATCTACCGGTCCATGCATCCCTGCTGCCAGGGCCCCCTCCCACTAATTACGGCAAGGTTTCCTCTCCTTTCAGCTGACAGCCGGGGAGCGTAATTAGAGTCTAATAAAACCCCGAAAAGTCACAAATGCAAAAACGGGCTAAACAATAAACACTGGGGGCCAAGGAGGGTTGGGAGCGTGACGGCCGGGTAATGCCTTGGCTAAACGGTGTGCGCACTGACACTGTCACGCTCCCGGCAGCCCCGAGCGCGCCGGCAGCCCGCTGCAGACAGACAGCTCGAATTAATCCCAGGAGGCACGCGTGACAGGCGAGCCAGGCAGACAATTAGAGTGAAGGAGGAAATTGGAAATGGCAAAGGTGTGAACATATGTCAAATTACAACTAAATGATAAATTACAATTCTGTCATTGAAATAAGCGGTAATTAAGAAAGATTTCAGCTAGCCCTCTTGGAGGAAAAAGAGGAGGAAGAGGAGAAAGAAGATCTTTCTCTTCCTCCCCCCTTTTGCTTTTTTAAATAATATAGTTTGAATGTATTGGGTGTATTGTTTCCATCCATCGTGTACTTTGGGGCTGGTTCATCCTGTTTCTTTCCGACTGCGTTCATGTACTTAAAATATAATACCTTTCTTCCCGCTCCCCCTCCCCCCTCCCCA
>VZTL01040772.1:2796-21112 GCA_013400535.1 Scopus umbretta
AGAGAGAGGTTGGGAAATAAAGAAAAGACTGGCCTTTAAAGACAAAGCACCAAATGACTCTGTGAATTAGATCCCAACCCTGCAAGCTGCAGTGAGTGCAGTAACTGTCCATTCTCCAGATAGTAAACCACCTGATAACTGGTGCTTACGGAGCTATTTTTAGCAGAAAAAAGACCATGATAGGAACCAAGGAGGACGATTTTAGTTGTGGAAGATTCTTTGCTCACTGTAATAGAGATCTGTTTGCTACTACATCAGAGTCAAAAGAGATGAAAATGTGCATGGAGAAGACTTGAGGAGGTACCCCCAATTTCCAGGCAGATATTTAGTGGGACAATATGTTATTCATAGCATTCCTGTCCAGGTGCCTCGGCTCCATAAGGACCCATTAGCTCACCACACCACCATTGATCTTTCATCTTCCCCCAGATGCATGGTACTATTGTCCACAGGGCATTAGAGCCACTGAAGAGGTAGGTGCAAATGGGGATCCAAATCCCACTGCAAGGAGCTCGTGGAGGCACCACCTCACCTCTCACCCTGGCCCTCAAGAGGTCTATCCCTGAACCCTAAAGAGTTAATAAACAAATAGCCTGCTAGCACTCTGCATTACTAAAATCCTTGAAACACAATGTGGGAAGCATGGGAGCTTCCTGTCTTTCTACAGCCTTGTCACTCAGGCAGGGCCAGTTATCCCTGGGGTACTGTGTTGGGCCCCTCAGACTCCTGGAGGTGGGGATCATGGCTGGAACCCACACCTCCACCCTGCACCAGGGACAGCACTGTGCAAGAGGCTTTTCTCTAAAACACAGGCTCAGGCCCTTGACAGCACTCCTCATCTTAAGCCATTTGGTCTGGTAGTGGATTTGGTCTGGATGGGATTACAGGCAAAATACACAAAGGAGTGTTATACAACAGAAACAATAAGAGACTGAAATTATTAAATCTGAAGGTGAGAGTGGGGGTAACAGGAGACTTGGTCAGGCTGTCAGGAAAGCCAGCATGCTTGCATGGAGCTGCAGAAGTCTCCTGTACCCAAACAAGCAATAGGTACCAGCCCCAGAACCACCTGCAAGGTGACTGGAAGGTCACATCCTAGCCAGCAAGTTTGCTGATAGCACAGGACAAGCTAGCACAGAGCAAGATAATGGGAAGTAAAAAACAAAAAAAACCCAACAAACCACCTCTGCATCTTTTGTAAGGCCTTGCTATGTTGCTGTGTGCAGCTGCAGTAGAGTACTGCAGTGATTGGCAGTCGTCACTGGGAGGAGCATTACAAACTGGTAGGACAGTTGATATGAAGACTAGTGTCTTCTAGAGAGAAATGAAACTTCCCAGTATTTCCCAGTCATGTTTTTAAGGAACATGTGAGCTTTCAAGGCAGCTCATCTGAAATTCGAAATGACTGTGTCTTCCTGGCTCCACCAGGTTTCTGGATGTGAAAGTCAACCCACGCATTTCTACCTGTATGGTGATGATGTTGTCTATGGCATATCAATGCTTTCACAGTCAGTTGCGATTGCTAGTGTTGAACCAGAAGCTATTCTCTGTTGGTGAGCTTTGAACTCCCTGCAAATACTTCACTACGAACTGTGTTTCCTTTCAGACCTGCAAGTATTTCCAGAAAATGTACTTGACCTGGGGGGAGAGGGTAGTAGCCAGTTTCTCTATGACAGGAACCATGGAAGAAACTCTATAACGTATTGCAGCTACCGTGCCAAACTGTTGTTAAATAGAGTAATGCTGCACTTGAAAACAAGGTAGCTTGTAGCTATGCAGTCCTGTGCATTTGTATGTGTGTGCACCCAGTTGTGCAGATAAAGCCAGAGATTTTCTTGTTTGCTAACAGCTATCTGCTACTGCACCCTCAGGTCTTGAGCAACAACTGCTGTACTAACATCTTCCTATGATAATGAAATCCCAGTTTTTGAACATGACATATTTTAAGTGTTTTCTTTAAGTGATGGTTGCATGAGGGAAAAAAAACAGAAGACAGATAACTTGAGGTATAAAAACACAACATGATGTACCCACAATTTATCACCAAGCACGCAGCAAAATTAGAAATAGAATAAATGTTTCTGGAGTGCTAGTGTAGCAGTCTGCTGGTTAGAGAGGCAGTCTCCTTTGCAAGCAGGCATCTCATGGTTACCCTTCAGCTACTGCTTGGTTTTAACTACTCCTTTAGGTAGGTCACGAGAGGAAGTGACTTGGGTTGTGCCAAGACCTGAAATGGGAGACTGGTGTAAATGGCAGATAGCCAGCAGTGAGGAGACATCTGGGATAAGACAAGGTGCTAAGGTGTGTTGTACATAGTTATGAAACTATTCTACCTTTGTCTTCTGTGTAACGTTATATTTTTAAGAACCATGCCTGCCTGAGGAGACAGTAGTTGTTTTGTTCTCTGAATTGCTGTAGCCTCCGGGTGTCAAACTCATTTAGTGCAGAGGGTTGAATTCCATGTTAAATTATGGTTCGTGGGTCACAGTATAAATATACGAATTGCATACTTTCCAGCACAACAGTATCCCAGTGATGTCAGTGGAAGTTCACAGAGATCGGCATCACTCAGCTGAACAATTTGCTCCCTTTTAAGATCACAGCTGTCGAGCTCCATATTTCCCTCTTTCCGCCAACTCCTAATTCCAGTTCCTTGAGAGCTGCGCTTCTGCTTCTTCCCCACTGCTTCCTGAAAACAATAAGCAGTGATGCAGAAATGTGTTGAGGGAGATTCATCAGCCTGGGAACATTTCGGGCTGCTGGTGGATGTGGGTATGGATCTCCTATCACCTATGCCAAGTCATAGGTGAAGCTTTTCTTGCTTGGAAAAGCTTGGAAGCTTTTCTTTGTAACCAGCTAGTCTAAAAAAAAATGGAAGCAGAATTTTATATCCTGTGTCCCTGGATATGGCCTACAGGCTGTGTTTTCATCTCCTTAGTGCAGTGTGAACAGAAACAAACTCACTGCTCTTAGTAACTGGATGTTTTTTTTTCATCTAGCTGTAGATCTATCTGAATCAAGGACATGCACATTGAAGAAAAATACTTCCATGAACACTAAAGTCTGTTTCCTTCTAGATTTGTGCCCTGTGATGGTCTCACTTTGCTATATAAGAAGGTTCAGTCTTTGCCTACTCCTTTCTGACTGAAACCGTCCCAAGCCTCTCCCATGTGGTCCCTCTGGTGTCCAATAGTGCGGTGGATCATTCTCAGCCTCAGCCTTTATCTCTCTGGTTGCATATTTCCATAAACATGTAACATAATTATTTTTAGTCCTTTCCCCCACTTTGTTTGAAGTCATTCAACGTATGTAATGGCAGACAGTCGGTTTGTTTAGAAGGGAAATAGGAATGAGAGCAGGAAGGAAGGAAACAAAAAGAAGGATGTAAAACTTTGTGGCATGACTAGGTACTGTGCATGCTGCTTTTAAGACATTCTAAATGCTACCATTAAGGTTGAGCTGCTGCTCCCCAGCACAGAGCATGACTTGCTTTGCACATAAAAGAATGGCTGATTTTCCACATGGGGATGTGTCCTTGCATAAATCTCTGTATATTCATGTCCTTAAATCTCAGCTTCAGCCCTCTTGTCTTGTCTGTTCATCCCATCCCCTCCTCCCTTTTCTCATGTGGGATGTGGATGTTGTGAGAAGATGCTGAGATTGGAACACCAATTTTTCTCTTCTCCCTTAGCAAATGAGCAGGAGATTGCTTTTAAAGGTATTAAATGGACACAGGTGGGCCTGTAAACTTAAGTGCCTCCACATGGAACATCTGTTGCATGTTCTCCAGTTCCTGTTATCTTTATAGCAGAACTTGATCTTTTAACCCTTTCACAACTGCCTCCCCTCAGTATTTGTGCAAAGATGTGCAATGGCTTTTCTTTGATGTTCAGAGAAGTCACAATGGATCTCTGTGATGCAACTGGCATATGGCATAATGATTTGAGCTGTGGTGTGCTTAGCAATTTGCACAGGTGGATGGGGGAGGAAGACAAGTGGTGTCCAGGTGTTCCTGGTCTTGCAACAGATAAGAGGATTCCAGACGTACCGCAATACATCGAATATCCTCATTCTCCCTCCTTCTCCCCTCCCTCCTGCACCCCCCCCGCCACAGGAAATATCTGTCCCTGGGGGAAGAGTATACTTGTGGGGATATTCCAAGATAACTAATATAATCTTAGCCATTTGAGGTTCAAAAGAAGTGGTTTCTAAATATTTGCCCTGGACCCAAAGCAAGTGATTTTTCCTTGCACCTCCCAAAGCCATCCCTTCTCTTCTTCCTCCTGCTTCTTCCAAGACTTTTTGCTTTCAAGTTTAGGTACAGAATAGAAACCTGACCCACGTTAGTCTATATTTAACCTCTTCACTGCTGCCTCTCACCATTCCACAGCATTTGTGCAACAGAGATCTGTGGCATTTTCCTTTGAAGTCCTAGTGAAGTCACAGTGGATCTTTGTGCTGGAGCTGCAAGCTGGCTGCCAGGTGAAGCATACGCATATATTTTCCATGTGCTCAGCCTGAAAAGAAAAGGAAAAATTGGCTGAAGGCACGCAAAACATGTAGTTCCAAACTGATTTTAATGTAAAATGAGATTGAAAGCTGTAGACTCAGAATGAGGTTTAACACCAGTTACTGAGTGTACCTAAATGCTAAAACTGTTGATGCCACATGCATGAGTTCATTTGCAGCTGGAATAGTGAAGAAAGACAACATGACATAGAATAAGGAAGAGCTGTATCAGTGGAAACCACAGTTTCTTTTAAAGCTGGTAACTGTACTGTATGGGAGGTGACCCAACAAGACAACCTTGTGTAGACAAGGTCCAGCGTTGAGCCATGGGAGCGATAATAAGCAGACCTAATTCTCAGCTATCTGCATGTATGCTAAATGCATGTAAAATATTACTATGCTGATTAGCAGTCTTACACCCAGTTGTGTAGTTGTTTGTACTGAAGCAACTGGACAAGGAATTGAACAATCAGAACCAAGCAAATATTCCCAAGCAGAAAAAGAAAGACCACAATTGTCTTTGAAAACCCATGTCAGTGCCCCCCATTCTGCTCTTCCTTTCCCAGGAATTCGGATTGTGTGTTGTTCTGTTTCAGTACATCTGATATTGTGGCAAGCACCTGTCTTGTTCTTGTAGTTTTAAGGAATGGGTTTGCCTTCTAGGATAGGGATTGGAAAAGTAACAAGTGCATCCAGATCATGAACAATGTCTCTTGGCCTATGTGTTCCTTCAGTATGTGATTTGGACAAGAGTAGGTGAAACTCTTCCTTAAAGTGGTAGTGGGTTTGGCATTTTGGCCATGCAAATTCTAATTGATCTGCCTGTTTCCCTCACAATCGGATGGTGACCTTGTCCAGTAATGTGGTTTCAACAAAAGCTATGGAATAAAAATCCATATGTTTGTATTTTTAAGACATTGCTACTTTTATAAAAGGTGTTGGGACAGGACCATGGGCCGATATCCAAAAGTCCACTCCATCCTATCTTCTCACAGCTCCTGAACTGCTGTTAGGTCTTTTTAACCACATACTAGGCATCTTGACATACTTTGCATTGGTGCTCATGATGTGCAGGAGCCTTCTGTAGTCTTTTCCTGCGTGCTCTCTTTGCTTTGGATTAATTCCATTTCTGTTCCAGGCTTTTTCCTCTTGTGCCATTTCCCTTCTTTCCTTTGTCTTTCAGCTCAGTAAAACACCATCTAACAAAACCCCACCCCAGTAGTTTAAGAAAGCACCGCTTCCTCTTAGAGAAAAATGAACAAGAGAACAACCAAATATCCTTAAACTGAGAAGACTTACGCAAACCATCACGCTGCTCAGTATGTATTCCATCGCTTCTCTCCAGCCCATTGTCCAACTTGTTTACTTAGATCACAACTCTCTTTTGGATAATAAATCTCTTGCTATGCCCATACTTACCAGCAAAGGCACATTGTGGCACTCTTCAAGTCCCCACAATGCCCACGCTTGATGCTTCTTACAGCAGTCCTAGTGTTCACCTGGAAGCATGTGCCTGAGCTGAGATCCACCTGGGAGCAAGGACATGGCCATTGCCTGTTCCCAGGCTGGGGACTTGGAAGCGCTTTTGGACTCTGTAGCCTAGATTTCTCCTCTGTACTTTTTGTGCCCAGAACAATGACATTTTTCTTAATTGTTCTCACTTGGCCCCTTGGCAATCTTGTCATTTAAAGAAATGATTCTCTAAGAACATATGCCTGGCTATCATTCACAGGACAAGCACTGTTCATGAACACTTTAGATTTTTAACAGCTACATCTGTGCTTTTGGTTTGGTACTAGAAAAAAAAAAAATCATTTCTTAAACAACAGTTATATTTGAAAACAACTGCCATTTTTTTGGTAATAAATGGGACAGTGTTTCCAGAAATGATTTAAAAAATGAAGAAAAAATGGTGTCATTCCCAGAGAGGGTTAATTCAACATAATTTTAAGTGATATCTTGTAATGAAACAAGTCTTTGCAGGAGGTAAAGAAGTACCTCCCTTACTGTAAACCCTGCGAGAGGTGGTGAAGCCTCCTGTTCTTTGTGGTAAATGCTTTAGGTCAAAAAAGGCTTAGTATGTACAGGGAGGCATAATTTCTGTTATCCTCCTGTCCTGAATCCTGGCTCTTTTAGCTGTAACAAAAATTCTAAGCCAACCCATACTTTTTGGATTACTTTAAACCCCATCACAGCACTTTCCTTAAAGTACTTTATTTTGAATAGGAATAGCTCCATGAAAGGACTCTGATATGGGCTGAAACTAAATCAGTTTCAAGGAAATGCAGCTGGAAGCACACTAATCTAAAAGCTTCCCAGGCAAAGCAGCACAGGCATCTATTCTGCCGGGTGTCTCCGCCCCTAGCTAAAGTGCACCAGGGCTTTCTGAGAGCCATTAACCCTTGCGCTGCATCGTTTCTTCACCATCAATATTCAGGGGGGGAAAAAAAGAAAGTATGTTTTCTTTCAGTGCCATCTCTGTATAGCATGCAGTTTTCATCTAGTGAGCTGGGTAGGCCATTCCTTTGAACCCCGGTAGAGATGACACAGTTCATGTTACATCTTATAACACCTCTCATTCCCACCTGCTTTGCACGCGGGGCACTTGTTTGTGTAAGTATACAACCTAGGTTCACATGTGGCAGGTCAAGCTGTGACTGAATTTTTAAGAAATATTTCAGTTGTTTACTGAAGGATTAGAAAAACCGTAACTGACACAGTGTAAGTTTTAATTGGGAGCAAAGCTAGCTAATGGTGTGGGGATTGAGAGAGGGAGAAACGCCAGTAAGTCTACAGAGAAGTTCATCCTTCCCTTTACATAGAAACTCTTTTTTTAAAATGAAGGAGGCAAGGGAGGTGATCTGTAGATGAATCTGGGCCTAACAAGCATGTGGAGTGGCATGGATTTTTTTTGCTTTTCCCGTGTTTTTGTCACACCAGATTTGTATACCAAATTTTTTCACTCTACCACCTTCAAACCAGTTACAACCTACACAGCTATCAAGTCCACTGTTCTCCATGGAATGTTTCAGGATCTAAGCTATTGACATGTCTATGCAGAAGATAGGTCAGTGTTTCTTTATGGTCTCTTGAATGTAAGGCTTTAAGATTGCAGGATTAAAAATGATTGAGGGAAAATATGTTTATTTGATGTATGAATGTTTTTTCTGCACTCTTACAGTGAGGTCACGTGCTCTTACGATTGAGAAAATTTCAGTCCAACCTAGGAATGACATTACAGATACACTGCCATCAGAATAATAATCCTGCTCTCCTTCCCCAAATAGCCTTGTACTTCCACTGATGGTCATATAGACGTGGGGTCACGTCCCTTGAGAAGAAACTGCTGGGGAGGGGGTGGGAGCTTGTGGAAAGAGGGGAGCATAGCTCAACCCTGCCAGCAACACCCCATGGCTGAATTGGTGCTAACCTGATGGTGAAACTGCATCTTAGCTCCCAGCCTAGCTATGGGCATGTTGCAACGCCTTCTGCTTCAGTTCTACGTCTTTTGCTTTGGTTCCCCTGTGTCTTAATTGCTCGTGTTTTTACATAACTTTTGGAGGGAAAGTCTGTTCCTGTTTACCAAAGTTGCTATACTCACCCTCTGCATTGCTTAGATGCCACAAAAAGGAGAAGGAACATCCTAGTATATCCCATGCAGAAGCCGGCCTTTGAAACGTGTTTTGCTAAGCTTGCATCAGCCCAGATGCTCCCTCGAGGGCGAGCGCTGCGTCTTTAAGGCTATCGTCCCAGATCCACATCACACCCACATATTTGTCCTCTCTTAGCACAGCCAGTGCCAAGCAGTGACATCTACTATAGTCTCTGGGACACGCTGGTCTCTGCGGCGGAGGAAAAAGGGGGCGAGGGGGAGGGGGGCGGCTGGGGGAGAGCACAAATCCCGCTGTGTTCCAGGAGGATGAGTCACTTCCTCGCACCAGCTCTGAGATGCTTTATTTATTGCCGCTTCGCTGATATGAAGCCCAGCTCCCTCGTCCCTCAGCGGCGCGTCCCCGGGCTTGGCCTCCCTGCTGGCTGCCCCATTAATCACGCAGGGCTGTTAGGGAGTGCACACGGAGCGGGAGTCCTGCCCGCCAGTGGCCTTTAGCTGTCTCCAGTTCAATGAAATTACCTTGGGTGAAGACTTGTTTTATGAGAGATTGGTTTATTTGTAACTAAACTACTTCCTCCGTTATTTGATAAGCTCAAATATTTGCTACTGATAGTCAGAGAGTGTCACATTTATTATCCTCTTTCAGGCATTGCTTAACTCCTTTGTATTAGGCTTCTTTAACCCCTTTGAGTACAGCAGAAAAAAGGCTGGAAACATCTTGTTCCTCTTACTCATGCTTTGAAAAGGATTGGGGGTTATCTTGTAAGGGATGTGGCTTGATTAAATTAAATTACTTTTCAGTAATTCTTTATATGTTTAACACAACTTTCTGCAGGGCTGACTCACACTGTTTGTCAAAAAATCCAAAATAAAAGGAAAAGTGAGCAATGCCTTTTTCTTCCTTCATATATTGTGACACCAGGGTTTAAACAAATGGCTGCATGTGAATGTGAAGCGCCATGGTCTCAAGGGTGGGGCACATATATCATTATTGAGTCTTATTTGCTGTCTTGCCCCTGATGGCTATGTCACCTGTGAGCCATTCATGCCTCAGATTGTGTTTTATTAACCCTGGCTGAAAACCAGACTTGCTTAGCTTTTTAAAGACATCTGATGTCTTCAGAAAACTAAAAACCCCTACAGCTTTAAGACATAAGTAATACTTTTATAATAACCTGCTTTCATACACTCCCAAATTTTCCCCAGAATTTTTTTTCTTTCTGTGGAGGTCAAGGGGTTGTTATTAACTATTTGCTTCTCAGGACTCTAGCAGTAAATCACAGACCAAATACGAAAAGGTACTTGTATAAGTTAGGAAGAACAAAAGTGCTTAACTATCAGAGCAGTCTTTAGGAACCTCACCTACCTACTCTGGCTCCACAGTACTTCTTACACAACTTTCTTGGGCACTTGATATTCCAGCAGCATATATGCTGTAAGCAGTTCTGCCTTGCCTAACCTGAGCATTTCAGCTCCTATCTGCCAATGCCACAGATTTCTACATCACTATCCCCCAGAAGGTATGCTCAAATGAGGACAGGGCAGAGATATGAAGAAACAACCACTCCTTGTCTAATAAAGAGGAATAAGAGCTCAGGGTTTGGGGTTGTGAGATGGAGAGGGTCTCCAATCCCGGTTGGTGCTTTCACAGCATCCCAGCTTCAAGACCTTGAGTTACCTGAGGCCAGAGGTAAACTCTAGAAGAGGAAGCCTGTGCCTGTCACTGCGGGGGAGTGTGGTAATATTTCTCTAATGAACATTAAAGAATGGTCATTATTCATTATTATGGAATGGTCATTTTTCTCTAATGGGGATGGTGTTGTTCCAGGATTGCTCATGCGTTTTGCACAGAGAGTCTTCAAGGCATTTTGTGTTGGGGACAGCAGGCTTTGGGGAAGGGCTCTGGGCTGGGGGAACAGCATTGTGCCCAGAGCTTGCGGCGTGTTTCAACACAGGAACAGCTTGCTGTATTTGTGTTTGCAGGGGCTGCAGTGAGTCAGTCCTGCTGCTCACAACATAGTACACTAAATCCTATCTGAATTTAATGGGACTGCTCTTATTAAAAAAAAAAGGAAAGGGCTGATCTACTGAGAACAGGGTGAGACTGGATGGAAATTTCCCTCATGTGGAGGAAATACGAGTTTTGTGAGAACCAGAGCTAACGAACACTTGGATAAAAACAGACCCATTTCCCATCACAGGTGTTATTTACGTGAATACGCCTATCTTCTTCCTGAATTTCATTGTCTGAAATCATTCTGGAGTACAGACATGAGTGAGTTTATAAAACCTTTTTAGATGTGTGAATATTCAAACGGAGCTTTTGATCTTGCTGAAACATTTTAGTCCCTCAAAGTTCAGGGAAATGGATTTTGTTTCACCCTGAATTAAAAATGATTGAAAGGAAATACATGTTCCCTGTGTTAGGTAGGAAGGAAGTAACGGTTCATTCCTTCTCTGACAGACATACGGATATATGCAATCACTTGCATGCTTACAATCAGATACAGCAAGCTCACTGCACATGGCTAGGTGTCTGGTGTGAAGGGAAATATTGAGCCTATCTGAAATGACAAGGATACTAATGCTGACTTAGGATTGTGGCCTTTCAGAGCCTCCCCAGGGGAGACCAGGCCTTTTGCAGGTGGCTAAGTTGATTTCTCACCAAGAGGCTGCTGGTGACAGGCCAAATTGGCTGTTTCAGCTGAGGTCTGCCCTGGAAGACAGGGACTAAGAACTGAGCCTGGGGAGACCAAAGGTTCATTAAGTGTCTGTTTGTCTTGGACTTTGACATGAAGATGCTGCTATTCCAGATGCAGCTGAACTCTTAAGGCTGTGGACTTCTTTGGAGATATAGAAGGAGCAAAGCTTCGGCTGTGATTTCTGTACCACAGCAGGAGCTCACAAAGACAGTATTCTCCTTTGAAATACGAGTTTAAAAAAAAATGCATTGCAAAATCACAAGAAGTTTTATTTTTACAATAATATATTCTCTAGCTAATTGCAATTTTAAAAGAAAATGCATATTCTTGATTTTACCACATGTTCACTAGAACAGTTAAGCCCAGATAATTGGTGATTTTCTTTTTGATATGTTTCAAGGCACAAACATATAATACTTAATATAGTGTGAAGACACTAGCTTCCTATCAGCAATTACAAACTACAATTATTTCCAAAACTTACATTCAAATTGAAGTGCACATCCTTTTGTGTTTTGCTGTTGCTCACAGACATGTTGTCCCTCTCTTAAAATGCCTAGATTCCTCGGGCAACACCTGCTTTCTGTACAGATGTTTAATTTAGTCAGAATAGCAACTTGGGAGTGAGTCTACAAACTGGGTTTCCTGAAAGAGTTAGCTTCTCTCAAACAAATTAATCTTTCTTTGATTGCAGAAAAAACCTCCACTGAGTACCTCGTTTTTTCTTTGTATGAACTATATCTATTGTTGCAATCATTAAAATAATTCTCTTCATGCTTCTTCCAGACACCTTTTGTATTTGGAATTTATTGAATGGGAACTGACCTATACCTTCAAAATATGAAAATATACTTTGATAGGCAGAAAATATCCATGTCCAGGCATGTGTCTACATTGCTAAATTCATTCTCTTCCAAAAAAATATGGTGGGTAAGTCCTAGTTACCTACTGGGTACAGCCCTAAGCGTGTGCTGTTTGTGCTCATCCTTATGTCTTTGAATTTTTTTCTCCTGACCCATGACTACTACTGAAAAGTTATTCAATACCTTACTCCTTTGGCAATTGGAAATCTTCTGTTTTCTCTTCTTGCCCAGAAATACTAATTTTTGCTTGTGCCATGATTATCTGTTAGTTTAAAAAAATCCCACTTTTCCTTCTATGGTGTTTATCTGCTTGCCTCCTTCTAAATAACATTGACTGGATCTGCACAGGCTTAGCCCTTGTTTCAGTAATCTGACAAGAGCAAGTTCTTCTAGCTGCATCTGATTCTCCAGGAGAAATATATTCGACTGACCGTTCTGTTCAGCAGACCTGCATCCTTGCAAAATACCTGTTTTCACTTTTTCCTCTTCACTGACTGTCTTGGAACTATTATTTTACAATAAAAAAATATGATAGGCAGTGGTGCAGAGCCTGCTCTGTAAATGGTGGAGACTGACAACCTACAGCCAAGAAGACACAGCCTAACTTATTAGCCACTCGTGTTCAGCATCTGTGCAGAAGCAAGTACTTTGATTTCCTACAAGAGACAACAAGTTGAACTAAAATATTTTGCCAGCCCAGACTCAGGTGCCTTCAGCTCCTGTTGTTGCACAACTGCAGCTTTGAATTATGAACCAAACCAATATTTTATACTGATGTTCCTAGCACTCAGGTCTTTATCATAAGTTTTATCTCTTCTGTGGAAGACAGTGTCTGACAGGACTTTATTCCTCAGAGTTGTATTATACATTCTGCTTCCTTTCATTCACCCTGATGGAGTAACTGCTGGAGGGTTGTTCATTATCACTTAACTCTGTCTAGATCTAAAACTCTTTCTGTTTTTAGGATGGAGTAGCGTACTTTAGCCTACTTACACCAGCACTGTGTCCTGTCTTTCATGTTTGCAAAATTCAGTTCTGCTATGCTTTCATATTATCAAAAGAGCTATGTTTGTCACTGAACCACACGGGAGATTAATATTGTTAGCAACTGTTAGTCTAGCTACCATCTGAGGTTATCTAGGACAAGAAGTGAGTTCAGAGTCCACACAGCAGCCATGTGTTCTGTTGACATTTATTTCAGCTAAAAACATCTTAAATAGTGTTGGGAGAAATTTTCAGCAGTCTAATAATGCAAGTGTCCTGCCAAAAAAAAAAAAAAAATCACAATCTAGAAGTCCTGTGTGGCATCAAGTGCACAGGCAGCCACAGATAAATATCACAAGCCAAATGGAAAGAAAAAGCATGATGAGCTTGTGATCTTTGCCAGGAATCATGAAGAAAAGATGATAAACAAAGCAGGGAAAAAGAAGGTATGATTTGACTTGGGAGCTGAAATAAGTAATATCTAATTAGATGAACTCTTAACTATAGTTTCATAAACAGAACATCTTTAAAGACTACTAGGATGCACTTGCCTAAGAGAAAGTGGTAAAATGAAAGCAACAGTGAGATCCAAACTTTGTGCAAGGATGCAAGGGCAGAATACTCTAATGTCAATAGAAATCATATACATATTCGAGGGCAACATTTTATTCATGATTCATCCATGGTTTATTTCAATGGCAGGTTTTCTTTTTCTTGTGGTAAAAACTGTGAACTGTGGTAAAATGTGAAGAACTTGAACCCTTATATTGGGATTTATTACATATATCATGAGATATGGGAACATGCTTTACCATCCACTTTCCATAGTGGAAATCGTCCTTGTTCCTTTCAGCACTGCCTAGGGAAGACCTGTTTTCACATCTTAATATAGGATTTATTGCAGTAAACATCTTTGCACAATGTCAGTACAGTAATGAAATTTATTCCATCTTCATTATTTTAAAATTATGTACGGATATGCAGTTTCTTGCCCAATGTTTTGGTGCCGCAAATTGCACCTGAATTAATCTGCCAGTAATTTAAGGAAAAAAAAAATCACCAGTTCTGTTAGGGCTGGCTTCTTCTTCCATTGGAGTCAATGGGAATTTTGCCATTGACTTAAGTGGGAGTAGGATCAGGCCCTTAATGCTGTGTATTTACTTTATTTAGGCCAAAAGACACACAGACACAGAGAAGAGACTGTTCAATGGTTGCAGTTCTATTCAGTAAGCTCACTGCTTGCTGGCAGTATGGCACCTCTAATGGAGCAAAATATTACAGCGTTAGGGATTGCTTTTGGCAGTATGCATATTATAGCATGAGTCAAAACAGTTACAGTTATGTTTTCAAATATGTAATGAAATTTTAGCTGCTAGACTGAGAAGCCAGTTGGAAATCTTAGATTGAAAGCCTGCATGAGCCTTGTTGGGAAGTGGCTGATTCCCCATTACTTTTTTTATTCTTTATGAATTAAACCTGTCTGGGTGAAAGACAGGAAGGTACACCTTGAGATCTGGATTCATTTCCAGGGCTCTGCCCTGGACATCTTGTGCGACACTGAGCCAGTTTTTTTAATCTCTCTGTATTGCTGTGCTCTGTTTCTAAAACATGGATAACAATTCTTCCTTTCTTCTGTCCCCAGCTCTGCCTGCTTAGCTGGTAGAACCTCAGGGAACAGAGTGTCACTATGTGTGCCCTTCCTCCCAGATCAGGGCCTTGACTTTGGCTATGACCAGAACATTTAAAATAACAAAATAATACTTACTGCTTCTTTCAAGGAAATACCTCTTTTTACATGCATATATTGAGCTTTAATACGGTTTAATTTAAACTGATAATTTTTCCTTTGGGTGAATCTGTTGATGTTTGTTTGACTGACTCCACCATCTACCATTAGAGTCTGCAGGGCTACAAACCTCTGACTTGTCTTTCACAGCTTGTGCTTTCTGTTCTAGCCATTCCTCTACCTGGGTAGGGTTGCTGTCAACTTTGATCGCATAAACTGAGTATGTGCAATAGCTCTAACATATCTAGAACATTTGAGACCTGCTGTACATGTGTGAACTGAATCATACTTGTCTGGGGAGACCAGTTTGTGCTGGATATTGAATGGACCTTATCAATGGCAAAGTGTGTACCACAGTGATCTGACACTGCACCAGACCTGGTACTCAGGCACTATTAATTTGTGGAGAAGAGTGAATCCAGTGTCTCCAGGATGCATTGAATTTCCTGCATCTGCATAGCTCAGTTGTGTTTGAGCAGTAAGCCAAAGTCTGGTAACTGGCAAGTTTATAAAAGTGTTTGACAGCTCTAAATCTGATCTCTGATGTACCTTCACACTTCACTTCACATATGTATATGAAACACCTTAGAAAAATCAGTGAGCCATATTCATGCATAAAGTTTTGCTTGTAGCTGGGGGTCAGTAGGAGCTCGTGAGTGTGTTAGACTTGCTCTGAAAATGCTTCCTGGATAAAATCTCTAAGGGTTTTTAGGAAGGATAAGATGTCTTGTTTTCTAGATACTAACCTAGGATCCTGACAAGATGGGTGGTGAGCTGCTTTGCCATGCCAGGAATGGTGCTGTTCTGGTATATGCTAAGGCATAGCTCTGCATTGCAAAGGAAGGAGTATGCAAATTTAAAGTGGTTTTGTTGAATGACAGTTTTTCCATGACTTAGGAAATTTAATTTCATTTTAGCCTTTTGGGAACCCGATTTGTTTTTTTGGATATGACCCTAAACAATTTCCTCAAACATAGGTGTAGGGAAAAGAATTGTATCTAGTGTCACTGACATAAAAATTCAGTTCCTACTAGAGCCTTTTGGGAATACTGAGGTCATACTTGGATATGCTTTGGTTCATAAAAGAATGCAACAGTCATTTTTATTACCCCCTCCATATCTCATGCTGCTACCTCTGTTGTCAGAACTGGAAGGTCCCATTGTTTATTCCCAGGTCACTCAACATGTGAATATAGAAAATTAGTATCTTTTTTTTAGGAGTCCATCTCTATGAACCAGACATCACAGTCCTTAGGTCAGATGCCAGCTGGGGATAATGGAGAGAGCTCATACAGGTTCCAATTCAACCCAGAAGATTGGTACCAGAAAGAGAGACAGCACAATATCCACAGGCTGCAGCAAAATTATTTCATTGATGTCTTTAAGCACTGTTCCCTCCATGGATTACTGACTTGATCTGGTGCAAAAGTCAATTTGCTTAATGTATTTTATAGGAAGAACAGAACCAGCCTTTCTTGAGGGAGGAAAAAAATCAATTCTTCCTATCTTTCGTGGTTTTCTTATCTCTGCATGCGTGCCAAATGGGGACAGGATGAACACCATTGACTTACATGTCACAGGTAACATTAAACAGAATGGGACCTGTGCTCAGAGATATTTCTATTTACTGTAAATTATTTCAGAGGGCTAAGAACAGCATTGATAGCGCAAAGACTGCTTGTGTTCTGTGGTGCTACTGTGTGTTGAGGCCATGGATATAGATACACAGAGCAGAGCTCAATAATGTATATACCAGATGCCTTATCAACTTTTCCAGTGTCCCCAGAACCATACAAAAGATAGAAATAAAAGAGTAATGATGATGGTGTGGTTTTTGGCTGAGAAAATAACAGTTCTTCAACCCCAATAACACACTACTAAATCTTCATATGTCTCTCTTTTATCATGGAAGCCTGCTACTTTAAAAATCCAGAGCTCATAGGCTCAAAATGGATGTCTGGATGAGGTGATTTTCACTTGCATAGGTAATGAAAATAAATTTGTTTATTCATTCATTATTTATATTCTATATTCTTGGTATGTTTAGGAAAAAGAAGCACAAAACATTTCCTAGCAGCAGATTGCTCCTTAGGGCAAGAAGTTGTTGTTGTCACTTAGTGTCACTTAGGACATTATTCTCCTCTTTCTGGAGTTACAGTTCATATTGTTCTTTCTAACAAAATAGGTTTAGTGACCTTTAGCCTCAGTCTCTGAGTCTGACAGCTTTGTCAGAAAACAAGATTTGTACTATCAAATTGTTATAAGTGCAGAAATCTCATAGATTCACTTGCAAAATCTATGCCAGAACTATTCTTTTCTCAGTAAGTGCTAGAAGTCGAGCTACCATACACACTGTAAAGAGAAATTAAGTTTCCCATGCTGAGACCTGCTGTGTGACTGACTATGTGATCACTAGTACAGAAATTCACCAAAGTCACCTAATATTCCGTTTAGTCTATAATCATCACCAATACTTGGCAGGAGTCTTGCGAGCAGCCTTCATTTATTCTAGTCAACCTCACTAACAGTGCAGTCATTGTGCATCACCAAAATTTTGCAAGTAATATAGCTGCCACTCTTTTGGTGTCTATTCTAGAGTGGAAAGTATGTTGCTGTAAAGTACTTTACACTAAGCCCTTTTTCCCTGTCCTTATTTTATTCTTCAGTATTCAAAGATGTGTCTGTATTCCTAAATAATTCTTTTCACTCTACAGTATTTGCACCTTTCAGGCATTTGTATACTTATGTCTCCGTGTTTAAGAGTCCTGGCCCTACAGGCAAGATTTTCTGGTTTTGCTACAGAAATTCAGTGAAGCAAAACCTGGCAGCTTTGCACAGATCTGTACACGTACAGTACTGTAGGTCTTCTGTAGTATAACTGTAGGTTATACCTTGTACAATATCATAGCTTTCACAGTAACTTTCATTGCTTTTGGCATACTCACGTTCAATATTCTTCACAAGCTATTTATCTAACCTACCAAGGAATACCTTGTGTGACAAACTACACTTTCGACTGTATTTCTTTCTATAAACATGTCAAATATGCTGCTTGTTTCTCTTTTTAATACTGGGTCTCTGTAAAATCATAAAATAAATTATGGTTATCAGTGTTTCTGGATTGATTTTATTCTCTTTAGAGATAAAACTATGAGGGAAAGAAGAAAAAAACCCCTCTTTTAGTCCAGTAAAACATTTCCCCACATTGCATTTAAGAAATCACTTGCAAAAACCTCTGTGCTTCTGGAAGGAAACTCCCAGAAAACATTGGAGACCTTTAGAGCCCTACAATCCACCCATCTCAGCATGCATTGATTTCAGTGCACATTTCAATTTTTCATGACATGCTGGGTGTCAGTCATCTCTGGACAAGATGAAGCTCTTAAATGTTCACCAGTGTCATGGTGTTAGTGTAGACATGTTTCAGCTGTGATCAGGGCAATTATCTACCTAAGTTTTGATAGAGACTGACGGAAAAAAAAGGTCTAGATTTAATTCTAACACTGTGTGCAAGAAATGTTTCACGTGATCATCATGTGAAACTCTCATTCCTTATTCTTCATTCTGTCCTGGTTTCATCTGGGATAGAGACAATGTTCTTCCTAGTAGCTGGTATAGTGCTGAGGTTTGGATTTAGGTTGAGAATAATGTTGATAATACACTGATTGTTTGGTTGTTGCTCAGTAGTGCTGACACCAGTCAAGGACTTTTCAGCTTCCCATGCTCTGCCAGGTGCACAAGAAGCTGGGAGGGAACGCAGGCAGGACAGCTGACCCAACCTGGCCAAAGGGCTATTCCATACCATATGGCGTCATGCTCAGTATAGAAACCGGGATGAATTGGCCGGGGGGCAGCGATC
>VZTL01040777.1:0-19959 GCA_013400535.1 Scopus umbretta
CAGGATTTATTTTTGGTATACAAATATAAAGGAAAATGTAACTCAATGTCACAACGTCTACCACAGTCTCCATGGAAATCTGATTTCAGAAGCACATGGAGAATCTCCCCTGCCCAGAGTGTGATTTCTCTAACCAGATTTCCCTTTCTCAGTCACTCAGGTAGGATTTTTCTGCCTTTTTTCTGTCTTCCTTTTTTCAGTTCAGAACCCTTAAAGTTCTACCTTTCCTACAAAAGATTTTCTGCCCTGAGGAAAAATTCTGTCATGATTTGATGTGTTACGTCTCAGTAAGTGAATGCCGACTAGAAGCAGCTGCCTTTAATGTACCAACAGTGGGGACAAAAGAAAGGTGGGGAGTAGGAGACACAACTGAGTGAGCACACTAACTCCAGTCCTTTTCTTCTGGCCCCCACCATTTAAATCGCACAAATGTGCCCTCACTTCAGATCAGTTACACCCTGTTTACATCCCTTTGCAATACTTGTTAAGCAGTGCCAGTACAAACCAGCATAGCTGTCACTGCCAGCCTCCAGGAGGGATATGGTTCTAAAGGCTCCAAGCCCGGGAGGCTTTTAAAAGTAGCACACAGTATTGTGTCAGAAAGAGTCAAATATGAGACAGCCTGTGCTAAGCTGGAGTGGTATGTAAGACACCAGCAGTTTTGAGAAGGAATAACCCAGCAAGAGGAGAAAGCCATGACATTAAGGCCTTAAACTGGACATACAGACTAATTTCAGCTCTGTCACACAACCTATGTGATATTGAGCACATAACTGACTGTTCCTCAGTCTTCCTATCTGTGAAATGGCAGTAAGACTATTGCTTTTGCCTTTTTAAAATGTGACTTTTCCATTTTTGAGACTGTCATTCATTCTGGGTACACAAAACAGGGACCTGATCTTAGTTATGGCTTCTAGTTGCTATTGTAATAACTTAATACTGTAGTGTGTTTTAAGGTAATGAAGAGACATTTGCCCATACTTATCCAAAGTTTGTGTGGACAGCTGATGGCTGCAACTCGCAGAGGTTTTTCAAAGGTAAGTATAGACTCTAAACATACGGATCTCTTTGTCAGCTCAGCACAAAAGGCTGCAATGTAAGAACAGTGAAAATAATGACCACAGGATCATTGTGCTATTCAAATTAGCATTGCTAAGTACAGCAGCAGAAAAGACATATAGGAAAAAAAAGTGAAGCATAAACTTGTCAAGTGCAAAAACTATAGTATGGATTCATGTTCCTGTCATTTATAACTTATTTATGTTCTTGTTAAATTATTCTACAGAGGGATTTTTAAAAGTCTAGAAGGAAGAACACCACCCATTTATTTCTCCAGGTCATTTACATATTTACCCATTAACTTTCAACCGAAAAGCTTACTCATTTAATTTATATTAAATCCTACAGATATGTTTCAGAACATTGTAGAAGTCCAGGAGTATCACCACTAAACATCTGATAAAATCTTCAGCCAAAGCACATCACCAGTAAAGTTAAGCTGTAATGTCTTTACAGTAGCAGATGATCAGGCTCAGGTAAGTCAGATCTCTACTGTCATTCTGCTAGAGGATGTCATTTTGCTCTAACAGTATGACAGAACCACACTTTTCCTGAGGCCACTGCTAATATTACATCATTGCTGCAGGTCCATCCTACCCCCAGAACTACATACCTGGACAGGTTGCATGTTCTTACAACATCTTGGACAATGAGCGTGAATCTGAAAATTATGGGTAAAGTACAGTGATATATTAAGCTTCACTGTTTCAACAGAATTGAGGGACTGAAATGTAAGTTTTTGTGGTAAACGCTGCAGCAGAATGGGAGACCCACACTGCACTGTATCCTATCTAAAGATCAATCACGTGTAAGGCTTCAGAAGCTGTGACCAAAACCTTGGGCCACCTGGCTCTCTGATGCAAGCAGATGAACTTCCTCAGGGCAACAGAGTACCATTCATTTTCACTCCCTCAGCGGCATTTGAAACCCAGACAGCAGCACAGCAAGGCTAGACTCCAGGATCAGACTTTCAAACCAGCTGAGGGACAGAGATTGAAGTTTTCGTCATCCAAAATCTGAGTTGATATGATAGAGTTCAGATCCTTTTCAGCACTGAAGACATTCCATTACCTAGGTGAAAATGACACAATGATATTGAGAACATTAAAAGACTGGTCTCAAGTCCTTGAAGTGGTGTGTTAAAGTATTTAGCTGTTGTATTACTTGTCTCTTCACATCTGTTCAGGCTCAGAGGAAGACATAATGGATTCAAAGAATATGTCAAAGGAACAAGAAGTGAAAGAATAGCCCACACATCCCACCAGTAGATATGTTACTACCAGAACTATTTCTGATTCTGCAAAGTGGAACAAATAAGGCATAGGAAGTAAAAGAGAAAGAACCCATGAGGAAAAAACAGGGCAAAGAGATAGAGATAACAATTTTTCTGCACTGAAGTTTGCAGAAATTTTGCTAGAAGGAAAAGGCTCTGGGGTGGTAGAACAGTTGCACACTTTTTTTCAACAAGTCATCAGGATTACTAAGTTCAGAGGAAACAGCACTAGGTTTATATCCCAGAGCCTACGCTGCTTTTGGTTATACCGTTATACATTTCACCATAAATCAACCATCACCAAATTTAAAACAACTCTGAGTGGTGAGTGTGGAGCAACACTGCACAACCACATAAGGAAATACAGGCACAGACAATCTATTGATGCAACCTCTGTTTTACGCAAATGTCTGACATAAGACACATGCAAAAACTAGAAAAAAAAAAAAAGTATGATCACAGTAACTCCCTTGTCACTGCGATGACATTTACTCCAAACCAGCCTTTACAATGGCACCAGAAACTTACTTTGCCCTAGGCTGAGAAGGAAACATCTAATTAAGCAGTCTTAAGAATCTGGTTGTCAGGACTTAAACCATGCTTTACACCAGGCAGACAAAACTCCTGCTCTTTGCAGGAGCTTGAACAAGACCGGACTATAGAGAGGGGTCCTAAAAAACAGCAAAAGTGGAAGATATCAAAAGAGAAACAACAGGAAAATTGCTCAGTTAAACTGTCCTCTTTCTTCCTCAACAAAAGGTCTTGAGTCTTCTCCCCACTCACTTTAAGTTCATTCTGATTCAATGCTTGCTGAAGCTAAATTTTCATTAGGCTTTGTATCCTGCATGCTTAATTCTTTCTTGAGCTTTGTCACCTGAAAGATGAATGTTTTGGGGGTTGTAGGCAATGAACAGGACATCGCAACCCATGTGATAACTAGCATAGTGTAAGAGCAGAAACAGAGAGGATTTTTTCTACTTCTAAGAGAGTCAGTGTTCATTTTTCTCCTGCCTCTACTGAAACCTGCACAGATGCAAAAGCAAAGCCCACAGCCAGCATAAGTCCTCTGCATAAACCTGGGATTATTAAGGACTTTTGCAACACAATCACTTATAATCGTGTCTCCCCCCATGAAACACAGATCCTTGAAGATCCAAGAGAAGATAGCCACAAACCTCTAAATAGTATCTAAGATTATCATAAAAGTTTATAGGCCACACCGCACAAGCCATAGGTCTGATCTCTACCCAGATTGGCTCTAGCTATTTAACATCCTAGTTACCTTCAGATCAGAAGAAAAGGGCTCAGGCCTTAAAGGTGCTTAAACCCCCACCTAGAGTGGTGGGTTAAATCCACAACATTGCCTCATGTTTTTAACTACAGGAGAGGATATCAAACCTTCCAGATCTGTTATCCCACAGCTTACATATTTGGCCTAGGCATAAATCAGTTGGCTATACACTTAAGTAGAATCCCAGGCACAGCAAAATTAAAAATAGTAAGAAAATTAAAAAATAGCAGGGCTTTATTCTACATGCTGTTAAAAGGCAAACACAATGGCTTAAGGAAGATGGAAAACTCTTAGAAGACCTGGAGCATCAACTACCCTCCCAACAAGGCCTAGTTTTATTAAATTTCCACTACTTAGGTCATTGGTATGTGCATTTCAGCACAGGACTTAAAACTCTTCTGATACTTTGGTTACCAACTTCAGGAATCTGGGATGGATCAGTTATAATTGTCCTGTTTATATTCTCTCCCAAGAGTTCCATTAATAGATACTAGGCTAGACAGGCCTTAGGACTAACCCTATATGGGAAGTTCTTATGAGCCCACATCACACAGATGAACAAATGGGAGGGGCAAGTATTAGAACCTGGAGGCCTGCAACCAGTGAGAGCTTCCATTGCAATGCCTTTCCGAGGTTAAGGAACATACCATGGCATTGCTGGAGCAGTGATCAATGTAGTGTTGATTTGGTTTCCTGAAGAAATTCCTCAAGTATTTCCTGTAAAGGAGGCTGACATTACCTGTTGTCTCTAAACAAGCAAAGCCTGTCTACTGGACGACCACACAAAGTCATATGAAGCCAAATGTGCTGTTATTTGAGGACTAAAGTTATACAGCAAATGGCTTATAATTGGGAAGCACTAAGGTGGCATTTATGTGGCTGTCATGAGGACTTACCCAGAAAGGTCACTGTCACTGAGCAATTAGCTAATGGAGCATTTCTAGTTACTGAAGATTGTCAGAACTCAGTAGTTAGATCTATTCAGAATACCTGAGAACAAAGATTATCTAGAGTCTACAGAGAAATCGGAAAGTAGAATTAGAAGCACCACTCAGTAAAGCACTTCCTATGACAAAGGGAATGGCAATTTATTTCTGAATTAAGCATTTCTTTTCCTTTTGAATCACCTGTCATTTCAATCTTTTACAGTACTGTCACATAGTAATACTCCTGTGATGAAGAAATGCTCTGGGTAATAAACCTGGACCTACCTCACAGTGATCAGAACTAGAGTCAAACTTTCCCAGATTTTACAAGAAGGTTTTGCATTTCCAGGGTTTTGGATCATACCAACATGGCCCATAGTCTCAGCACCTCTCACCTCATTACTGCTAGAAGATTCTTCCTCCATTCTTTTCTAAGAACAATTCCTTCTGTCTTTCAATCTTCTTAATAAACTTAACTCCACACATACATCAGTTGACAACATTAAAAAACTGTCCTTGAAAATGTAAAGGGTGACATCCTTAAATAGCATTAAAAATTTAAGCTCTGTGGTGTTTTAATTGAAGACGATGAGTCTTTCAAGTAAAAGGTTTTCAAAGAAACAGAGAATTCATCATCTGATGTCCCTAAATCTTGAAATATATTGTTCCAAGATCAGAGAACACTATTCTGCTCCCAGCTCTGCCACTAATTTTCTGTACCTCTTGGTCTCACAACACATGCAAAAAAAACTCAAAAAACAACCCTGATTTGCTAAGTTCCCATTTTTCTCATCTCTCTGTAGTTACTGCACTGCAAGATACTTGACTAACAAAAACGCAGTTTTAACAGCTAGATTTGCAAAGACAACCTCAGACTTCAAATTCAAGTTGAATTCTCACTTTATACATCTGGTAACACACGTTCAGATTTTCAGATGAGCATCGGTCTGGTGAGCAAGACAGTGCATTTCTTCACATAAACTTTTAAGCACATAGAAGGATGCTCCTGAATTGCTTGGATACTGTCATGTAAAAGATTTTTGGGAGGACACACAGACTGTGAGGAGGAAGGCTACAACACCGGCTGAACAACTCTTAATTTGCTTTGGTTTTTGACAGGGAAAATAAAAAAGGGAGACATAGCAAACAAACAAAAGATGAAAGTTCATCTCCCCACCATAAATGAGGGCAGGTGACAGTGAGGGCTGGAAATCAATGTGCATATTGTATGTTGTTTACTCATCCCTGCATGCAGATGAGAGTGCCATCTAACTTCAGCGCACAGCCGCCTTCCCAGTAGCAGCATGGTGCCTACCTCTCTCTGCTCCAGCATGGCCATTGAAACGAGCCGATACAGACTCGACGGCGCCAGCAAACCTGCAATAACATGTTCGTTGCCACAGTGCCCATCCCATCACCTATCTCCATTCACACTCCTCCTTATTGCTCACCTGATAACAATAGATCTGGCCGTAATTGCTAGGGTGTGCTGCAGAGTGGCAGAGAAGCGGATAAGGAATATCTATCCCTTCCCTCAGCACAAATGTGTAAAAGTTTGTTCACTGTTTTATGAGGCATGGAGCAAAACAGCTGCTTTCACTAAGAGCTGAAGTGTTAACTGCTGAGGTATTGTGAGATGGCTCCTGCCAGCCCACTGTGTCTCTCCAGACAGGTCAACACACAGGCTTCTGTGTTGGGCTGAAACAGGTGTTAGGAAGGAAACTATTTCACAGTGGAAGGTGGGACAGAGGCAGGGATTTCTTGAAGTTTTAAAGTGCTGGAAAAACTTGCTTTCAATTCAGGCTTCAAACAGAACCATACACACGTGGGAAGATTGGCTTTCCCTGCCAAGTCTCTAGTTCTCCACCTCTGCCTGGCATTGCAGGCCTGTTACTAAAACTCCAAGAAGAATTCATCTGACTCCAAATCTACAGCATCTCCTTCCAGGCTGTCAAACTGTAAGAGTGGTTTCTGTGATGCAGTTGCAAGTCCTTTAATGATCAAATTGAGATTTCTGACTCGTTTTGTATATAGGCCACAGAGCAGCTGTCAAGTAGTAAAATGTCTCGGGCGCAGAAACAAGGTATTAATCAGATGAGAAAGCTGCGATTCTGAGCACAGGCTCTATTAGGGGGCTTTTAATGGTATCTGAATGCACACACAGAGAAAGATATTTCTGATTTATTGGACATTTAGTCCCGTCAACTGGCGAAGGCAGGTGTTGCAAACTCCATTAAGAAAAGCCAGATGGAGGATTTTCACCTCATTTTGTCTGCACATGAAGCTTATTCAAAGGAGCAGGTTAATCCTTGGCCTCTGCTGAGGCTGGCCACAAAACTGAAGGGACGGTGCGTTTTTGACGGGAATGACCAGGCACTAGTCTAAGATCTGAGAGGCACCTCACCAAGGCTACCAAACATGTCAGTCAGTAGAACTTTATAAATGGAGGAATCACGTTGGCTAATGCAAGTTTCCAGCTGTGCAAACAAACTCCTAGAAGGTTGCACTACAAATCCCAAACTAGCTGGGGAAATACTGCAAAGAACTATTATGCCAGCAGTTCATTGGGCCCCTTTGCTATGCAAAGCACCTGAGACATGAAGGCATACTGAATCACTGCTCAACACACTGTGCCCTACTACTGCTGGACTTAGCGCTGACATGGGATGGTACAGATCAGCTTCTCAATGTCTGGATAAAAGGGCTTTCGGTATCTTGCTTTTCTCCCTCTGATTTAAAGAAGTTATATATCACATATAAACACTCTAACCATAAATCTTAGCCGTCTGGTGACTTTGAGATTACTTTTTGCTAGCTCCCAGCATATGACCAGATATCATTTTTCCACACAGGACAAAATGGATTACAGAAACTTGGGAGTGTGGAAAATGGTCAAGAGATAGAGCTTGTAGAAGGAGAGAATTGCAGATGGAAAAAAGTGAAGAAAAGTTGGAATTTATGGGCACTCCAAGGGTAGGAGATCCGCTGGAAAAGATGGTGCAAAGGGGGCGGTAGAAAGGGTGTGGGAGAAGGGGGGTGGGTGGGGGGAAGCAATGGGGAGGGAAAGACAGAAGAGGAGCAGCACCAGAACTACCTCATAACAGGAGCGTATAACACCCTAAGACAGGTGCCTCAAACCTCAAACAAGCACCAATACTGTGAGCCTATGAAAAGTCTGCCCTTAACCCGTCATAAAAGAGACCAGTTCTGGACTAAGGCTGGAAAATACCACCTCAGGGCAATAAATCTCCCATTGATCGGGTCTGGCAAACACAAGCTTTGAGAAAGGTTGAAGTCAGCTCTGAAGTATATAATGACTCACTTAGGATTGAGGGAATTAGAACGAAAGGTGACACTCAATATAACAGCAGCATTAATAAGTAATCGTTGCCTGCAAATGTCTGGGTAGTTATAAAACATTGGCACGACAAACCTTAATCTTACAAGTCTGGCTCAGCTACATACAGCAAAATGTTCTTTATCAAGTAACCCTGAGAAAAGTTCTCCAAAGGATCTACGCTGATAGATGATCACACATATCTGTTTCACCTCAGCCCACACCTCCACAAAATTGTCATCCAGTAAAGTCAGGACCTTCCTAGGATCTCCCTCACAATCTTTCTGAAGATGCTTGTCAGTTCTCCCCAACTCTCACATTTAGTCCTATAAGGGAAAATTATTCCTGGCCAACTCCTACATTTTGCACTGTATTTTAAATAAACCAAGGTGCTGGTAAGTAACACACAGCATCGGTGTAATCTGAGAAATGAGCTTTTTGGTCATTGGAAATGCAGTTAAAACAAATAATAAATATGGTGCAGTGACATTTATGGTGAAAGCCGCCAGAGCTTCGGAGATTTTCCCGCCTGGTGCCGTAAAGGCCTACCCAGCACCAAAGGCATTTAAAGCTAAATTAAAATCCTCATTAGCTGCTCTTGAGTGTATTTGCATTGATGAGGTCCCTGGTGGATGTGGTTTTATGGGCACAGAGGTAAACCTGTGTGGCATAACTACAGAGCACGCTTTCAGCTGCACTGATGTAACCTGCATGTGATATGCCAGTGATTGAGATACTCCACCACAAGCCAACCTAGTACAAGTGCTCCATGCCACAAAATAAACAAACAAAAACCCCACATGCAATTGTCACTATGCTATCTGATTCAGAGAGGAAGATGCAAGTTTAAATACAGGCAAGGATGTTTATCCTTACACCCTGATACATGAAGACCTGAGGGCTACTGTTTATGTTTACGGTGAAGAGACTAGCCAGTACATTTTGCCTACTCTAAAATGACAGGGATACAAATTGTTTGTATGAAGAACAAGTGACCATAATCACTCCTTTAGAGTCTCTCACGCCACATGTTTTCCAGCATCAGCTGGATTTTTAATTTAACTTTGTTTAATGCTATCATATGACAGTGATAGATAATACATAAAACCCTTAAAAAGACAGACTGGCACATTAAACATATCCAATCAGCTATGAGTTATGATTAAAAGAAAAAGGAAGTTCAGGAAGAGCTCCTGAAGCAACTTTCCAAGAAAAAGAACTGTAAGTGTGAGCTGGGATGAAAGGAGAGAAACACTGTGAGAGGTATTGCATACAGTGCAGAAACGATGGGAAAACAAGCCCTTTGGGGACCTCTAGATGTGTGGTTTGATACAAAACCCCAAGACAGCTGTTTAACTGTGGGTGTCTAATTTCATATTAGCAAAGCACTGTATCTTGCACATATATCTCCATTACCATGATGAAATAACCCTTTCAACATCCTGGCCAGGTACTGGAGATGAAACTCCCTGCAGGCGGAATATCCACTTGATGTCATGCCATTTTGCTCAGCAAAGAGTCTGAGTCAAACTATATAACAGGCACTGTAGTGCTTCTCCAAGAGAAAACTGATGTTTAAATATAATTCAGAATAATTACATTATATTTATTCATGATCCTTCTCCGATTCCTTGGGATACAGGACTCTCTGTTTTCTGTCTAAATAGTTTTTGCACATTTTTGTAACTAATACCAGTTTCCATCTTAAATATGACTGCATTTCTGCACAAGGTAAGCACCTCTGTGTGTGTATGTATTCATGTGCGTGTTTTACATACACACTGCTTTATACTGCTGTAAATGGGTTCGTGGTTTGCAAAATGGGTTCCATAAATCATTAATTAATGATAATACAAATATGAATAATGTAGGAGATAGAAGGGCAAGAGTCACCACTCCATCTTGAACACCATCTTGGATGCTTGGATAAGCAATGTGCCCACAATAGTCCTCCCTGCCAAGAGCACCATTACATCCAGAAATGCTGAAGAATCACAAAAAAGGTTGCCGTGTGTATCATGGAAAATGAAAGGACTTTATCAATAGTATGCTAATGCAGAGGACTTTAACACTTTAAATCATTCTGTCCGGTACGGTCAAACCCAGGTATTCAGACTCCCCAATTACTGTTCCCTCAACAGTGGTTCCTTTTCCTCCATGGAATTATGAGATACTGCTGCATCCTGCTGTTAGAAAATGAACTGCAACTTGTGAGCTATTCACAAGATCACAAAGGGAGTTTTCCAGTCTTATCTTTATTAACTGTGAATTTATTTCTTTTCCCAGATACAATGTTGAGAGAGAAGGTGAGCTAGAGAGGGTCATTCCTGCTGTACAAGGATCAAATGCCATAAACAGCCCAGAGTGTGACTGTGTTTCACTTGTGCCCTTTTAATTGCCCCCGTTAAAGCACACATTAAACACGCAATCCCTGTGACCAAAGGTAAGAGGGAGTTTGGGTGTAAGCAAGCAATGACTCGATAAGACAACAGCATTTTAAAACACCATAAATTAATTCCCTAGGCTAATTTCCCTAAGAGCAATGGAGATAATAAATCTCGTTGTTGGTGTTAAGGGTGACTGAAGAATCTGCTTCATGTGCCTGCCAACATGCTACCGAAGCAATGCCACAGAACTGAAGCTTCCTGGCTTCTTCTAGAAAGGAAGAAAACAATCGACATGTAAAAACATGCTGCAGCCTGTGCTGCTGGAGCAGGTTACTTTTAGCAGGGAGAGAGGGCGGGGCGGGGGAGGGGAAGAAAACAGGAAAAGGAAGGTTCCACCAAAGGAAACCAAGCAGGGACATTTCACGTGGCAGACTGCAAGAGATGCCCTAAGAACAGGGGCAGAAAATAATTCCTGAAGGCCCAAGACATAAATCTAAATTACTGTGGCTAATGAGTCACGAGGAATGGGTCATAAGGGGAATTTAAGGACACATTCTGTCTGGAACTCCCCCTGAAGTTTAACAGAAGACCCTTGCCCAGCAGAGTTACAAAAGGTCCATAATGGCCATTCACTGTCACACATGCCTGTGAGTCCACACTGACACTCATGCTTACCACCTCTTTTTAATGAGTGTAGAATCTCCCATCTTCACTTCACTTCACTTCATCTCCCAAGTCTCCCATCTTCACTCCCATCCTTCCAATATACATCTGCTGGCATAGAAAGCCAAAATGGAACAAGAGTGGATATTACAATTTGGAAATTTGTCCGACCACTTCTTTTAGGTTTACACTGGGTCCATTTTTTTCCCCACAGTCGTTCAGTAAAACTCAAAAAGTTTAAAGAGTTTGCACAATAAATACAGTGGGGCGCTACATGAGGCACCAGCATGAAAATTCTATATCCACCAAGTTAAAGGCTAACTCTAATCTCCGTTATAACAGCTTAAATTAAAAACAATTTAGTTAACAAAAGCCAATATGGTAGCAGGATCAGATCAGCCTGTCTACTTGTCCTCCTGAGTTAACACCAGTTTATGTTTTGGAGAAGCAGGAAGCAGATGCAAAGTCTCTCCCTTTATCCCAAGACCACCTTAGCTATATCTGCCTTTGCTCAGACTTTTCTGTCTGCATAGTGGACTGTACTACTTTACTATTAAATTAATTAATTAAATTAATTTGTGTATCCTTACAGCATATGTAACTAGAGGGCTGGCAGGGGGGGCAAAGGCACAAAAGGAAAACACAACTTGGAGACACAACAGAAAAGCTTTTTTCACAGAAGGGTCTCCAACCTGAAGACTGGTCTAGATGAGCAGACAAGATATTCTACTTAATACAGCTCCAGAAATCATATTAAAGAAATTTGGGAAGTGATAAGCCATCCCCATGCCCCAGTGGATGCACAAGTAGAGCTCTGCTGCTTTGAGACCACATCAGCTATGACTTTTGATTTTAAAATTCAAGGGTTTTTTACTTAGATTATTAACACCATCAATTCTGGCATACATTTGGAGGCTTGTCTGTGTGTTAAGTGAATAAATCATAGAATCATTAAGGTTGGAAAAGACCTCTGAGATCATCTAGTCCAACCATCAACCCAAAACACCTTGTCTACTAAACCATGTCCTGGAGTGCCACATCCACATGTTGTTTGAACACCTCCAGGGATGGGGACTCCACCACCTCCCTGNATGCCCTCATCCAGATCATTGATAAAGACATTAAACAAGGCTGGACCAAATACTGAGCCCTGGGGAACACCGCTTGTGACCGGCCGCCAGCTGGATTGAACTCCATTCACCACCACTCTCTGGGCATGGCCATCCAGCCAGTTTTTAACCCAGCAAAGGGTACACCTGTCCACTCCATGAGCCGCCAGCTTCTCCAGGAGAATGCTGTGGGAGACACTGTCAAAGGCTTTACTAAAGTCCAGGTAGGTAACACCCACAGCCTTTCCCTCATCCACTAGGCGGATCACCTTGTCATAGAAGGGGATCAGGTTGGTCAAGCAGGATCTGCCTTTCATGAACCCACACTGACTGGACCTGATCCCCTGGTTGTTGTGAATGTGCTCATTGAGCGTACCCAAGATGAACCACTCCATAATCTTCCCAGAACTCGAAAGGAAAAACAATATATATTCAATTTATATATATGTATATAATACATACACACACTTAGGGGCATATATATCCCATAACCATATTGCATAAATATGTATTTATTAGACATACTATGGTATGTGTATATCATAATGCACTTTAGATTTTAAAAATAAGTTAGAAAATTGGCTGGTTTCCTTACAATTTAGCTTACATGGTACAACATAATACATTTTAAATACGATGGAAATTTGCCAATTTTCTAATATTTAAATATCTGTGATATATCATTACTAACATTTTACAAAAGAAACATATGGCAAATTTTGTATTCTTTCCAGATGAGTGATATCCGGGCCCTTTGATAAATGAATGACCTCCAGAGAGTCCTGCATTTTCACTATTTTGAATGCTTTGCTTCTGGTTTGGAGTCCATCATTGCAACTTTGTCAATTAGAATGAAATGTTGGGTCTCTAAAATTGAAAAGCCTTAGGAGTGATAAGTGAGCAGTTCAGCAAGGTTATTTAGGCAATCCATTAATTCAGTTCAATCTAAAATACAGTATTAATTACTTTCATCCTAGGCATGTGACTCTAGGCCCCTCTCCAACAACAATTCTCAAACTATTGTGCCAATTCGATGCCTATTTGAACAGAGAAGTACAGGACCCCCAAAACACTCAGTTCCTCTAAATTTCATGCGAACAAGCAGCAAGGGAAGAAAAGGGAGATCAAACTATTGCCCCACTTGGAAAGACTACAGCACAACTCACCCTCATCAGAGAATCTATGCAGCAGAGCCATTAATTCAAGAGCTCATGATACTACCTGTTGAATGGCACCTTTTGTGCCAAGCCACCCTCAGCTGACTGCTGCTTGACAAATGCAGAAAGGTTGGTGATACACAGTATGGTGCAGTACCTGTGATACATGTCACAGGAGAAATGGTGATCAGGAGCATGAATACAGATATAGAGTCAGAACAACTGGTCAAATTGTATTTCAAAAAACCTAATGTCCTATAGGTAGAATCGAGTGTAAATTTACAATCCAGAAGAAGAGATGCATTTTCTTGTAGAGAGATTTGCAAAAATAACACACACATCGCAAAAGCTATACAACATATTTAACTGGGTAGTGGAAAACCCCAAACTGAAAGCCTGAAGATTGTACTCAAAGCTTTAAAAGTTACTTTCCAACAGAGAAGTTGATTCCTTTTTGAAGGAGGGAGATGCCTTCTAGAAAAATGTTCATTTCAAATGAAATTAATTTTCCTGTGAGGGCAATTTTGATAGAAAATTATTTTTCAACAAGTCTGGTACTTTCAGTACTCCAATGGCAGGCACTGCAATTGCAGGATATTGCAGTCCATAATATTCAACAATATTAACTCAAGAACATAGACATAAATGAATATAGGCTTTGGTTCTTCATTTATACTCCCACCTCTTTGCCATCACCCCCTTGGCAGCTCCCTCCACTTCTCTTCAAAGAAAGAGAGCATATACACACAGAAGAGAGTGGAAAAGATGCTCATCAAGAGAACTCACTCTGTTGAAACACATGCACAAACTGGACAGCTGACAGCTGCACAGACTGGACTGGTTTATGCACGACCTCTTTTTCAAGAGCTTTTGAATTCTGTAACTTTCATAAAGACCTGAATCCAGGATTACCCAGCATTGACAGAAGAAGCGTGGCTTGCCAAATGGTGTTCTGACAAAGGTATGAATCAAGTAGTCAATGTGATAGAAGGTAGACATAAGAGAGGTCAACAATTTAAATATATTGAAGAACTGAGGTAGGAAAAAGATGGCCTGGAAAATGAATTCTATGTCATTTTGGAATTTCCACGAAGACCAAGATGCCAAATAGCACAGGAGGAGCCATACGCTCAGCCTCAGTACTTTTCTCCTTATCACAGGAAGGAAGAACGTATGTGAAGATGTAAGGCAGTATCAGACAATAGATAGGCGATTCCATAACTGGAAACTCACCAAGGTCAGAGGGAGGGCAAAAGTGCAATATAATGTTAATTATATCCATGTGCAGGATGAACAATACATAGTTACCAATCTCCCTCACAGACCTATTCAAGATTTTCCCTGATACAGACAGAACCAGGAATTCAATCACAAAATTTCAGTTCATAGGATTTGCATTTCATGTCTTCCGCCACATCTTTTTTTTATAATTTTTAGTACTCAATGGCAACTAAAATGAAACTGTTTCCTAACAAAGCTACAGTTCCAAAAGAGGTTCAGATTCGGGCTCTATTTGACCTTCTCCACGTTACTAACATTTTGCCTATAAGACCTTCTAGCACCACAATTACCCAAATACTTTCTAGCAGAATTCTCAATTTGTGCAGAAGAAAGTCCAATTTAGAAGTTTAGCCACATTCAGGATGTATTTTAGTGCTTTCTTAAAAAAAAAAAAAAAAAAAAAAGTGTAGGCTTAAGTGTCCCCTGCACACAGATATAGCCATTACAAATGATGAACATGAGACCCAGGATACTCCGAGTTTTTACTCATGAGGACTGGGCAAATAAGCAAATAACCTCTGATTCCATTCACATGGGTTTCAAGCAGCCTGAGAAGTAAGTGATGACTATGGAAGACTGCAATGCATCTGCAAGTATCTTAAACCCCATGATAAAAAAAGGTCTAGCAAAATTTAATTGAAATTCGTATCAGAATGGGGAATTAATTTCAAAGACTAGGGCAGAAAAACCCAGCAACCCATTAAAATAGATAGAGAAAACATTTTGAAATAGCCCATCCTAAAGGATTAAAACTCGCAAGAAATAAAAACAAGTCCATAGCATCTTGGCATTGCACCATATCTGCAGAGATATACCATAGAACTCTTTACTCAGGACCTGGTAAATGATTCAAGCTGTCAAGAATAAAACTGCAATGAAACATAAACGGGAAAGTGGATCTGTTCAAAGAATACATTTTTGCTCTTACCAAACTGATTCATTCCATTTGGCCTGCTCATTAAAGCTCTCCTGTGTTATTGGAGAGCCTGACAGAAGAATACAGTACACCTGTTGGAAGCATATAGTTTTAAATCCACAGAGTCATGTCTTTAAACGTGGATTTACCCTGCATCATCTGCAGTGGGAGACAGATGACACTTGATATTACAGCTGCTGGCTGTTTTCCATTTGCAGGCCACTGATCACAACTTGTTGCGATTGACAGCGTTAAGATACTGCAACCCTCCAGCCAACTGAGCAAAGCTCCGTTTAGGGAAAATTTGCTGGGATTCTCTCCACTTGCAGACTCCCGGTTCTTTTTTTTTTTTCTTTTTTGAGGCAGAATCCTAAAGGCAGCATTTCTAGAGACAAGGGAAGAAGATGTATTTCCTAGCAGTTACAGAAGTCTCTTCACAGCACAGTCAGCAGCACAGTAACTCTCAGCCTACAGGCACGCCCTTTTTCTGTAACATTCAATTTTGAGGAAGTTACTGTCAGTATTGATTTATATATCACTAGCACCTTGAACCTTCAGCTGATGTCAAAACTTACTGTACTGGGTGTTACACAAGCATGCAAAGGACACAAATGGAAAAAGAGGAACAGAAATGTAAGATTTGTTGAAGGTTACCAGCTAAGATAGATACCCTGTCCAAGTACTACATCATGCTGGACAGCTTGTTACCCATGTTCACTCAACCTTAAATACCTCAGTGGGATTGTAGCTGTAAAGATCTGTGCACTAACATCGGGGTAACTTTAGGTCAACCTAAAACAGGTTTGGGTTGCAATGAGCAGAAGCTAGCATTGTACAAGTTACAGGAGGGTCTTCATCTATCAAGTCCTCCAGAACTGATTCAAGAGAAATTGTGTTTAAAATATGTGATGATAATCTCAAAACACAAGTTATCACTTCCTGACTCTGCCAGCTCAGACTGAATACACACAAACCAAAAGACATGGAGAATGGCTGGGTGGTAGTGAATAATACAATGAATAATACCAGAGAAAGGTAATGAGGTTTCCAACTCAGTTTGGTACATGCAATAGGTTCATATTAGCACATAGTTGTTGCTCTTATCATCAGCAAAATAAAGCATTAGTAAACCTACTGACTTAAATAAAACTATACCGATGTAAAGAGACAAGACTATGACACGAAGTTTGAAGGATCTCAGTTTGTGGGAGTCTTCTAGACCCTTTGAAGAGTTTTCTTTTCTAATAACCACACATATGAAAGGTGAAGCTTACTCTGAGCACCTGTAACAGTTGCTCAGAAATAATACGTACTACACTTTAAAGAACAGTGTTTTAAGAGGAGCATGGTCGGGAGGAAGAGGTTCAAGAACTTTGGGGAGGTCAAGAAAGTAGAAATCTATTTTTATCTTGTTAACTAGGAAAATGTGATAAATATCAACATTTTTAAAGAAGTTGCCTAAATCAAAACAGTGAACAATTGTCATCTTAGCACACCACTGATATTAACTTCAGCAGGAAACACTCTGCTGACCTAAACAAATCATGAAACATACATCTTAATTTAGAAAACATTCTTATAACATTATCACCACATTCACTATCAGGAGTTTCAGTTTTCAACATGCCTAAATGTCAGACCTAAAAGACCACAAGCCACATTTGCAGCTTGTGGGATATCTCACTTTAAGTGGCACCTGTATCTGTCTGTTTTCATTAATTCTGTAGCCTTCAGTACCTTACCGCACTTGTAACCAAATGAATGCAGAAGAGCATCTGCATGTGTAGAAATCTTAACTATAAATGCTTTATTACCAGGTTCCTTTGCGACAAAATAATACTGGAATGGTCAGCCTCATCTTACAATGCTGAATAGTAATTACCTTTCTGTACTATTTAATGAAAGAAAAAGAGAGAATTTTTACACTCGGCTAAAGCACAGCAGAGAATTTGAGGCAGAAATAGCAGTGGTGGCTGTTTAATAATGCACAACATCATCACAAATACACACTAGTTTCCTGCAGGGAGTGAGAATGCCTTTGTATACAGATCAAACAGAAACAGCAACCAGAATTTAGGAAAGAGAATTTGCTCAGTCTGGTCAAAAAGCATCTTGATCTTTGCAACACAGCCCACATTTAGTAACCACTGCTAACCACGACCACAGAAATCATGCTTTCTGGAAGACCTGGGGCTACCTGATGCACTGCCCCCATGATCACTGTGCTGGGATAGCAACCTGCTTCTGCTGCAGAGAACTGGATGTGGGGCTATGCAGTGAGGTGGCTGCGTCTCTCTCACATTAGCTGGCAGTGCTAACCTTCATCAAACATCTGCCTGAATCTGCCTACCCTAAACCAATTCCTGTGGCTTTTTCTTGATCAAGTCTCCCAGCAGAGTGCTGCTAATCTGGGACAACCCTAGTAAGTTTTGTGCTATCTGCTCTGCTAACAAGCTACTGTTGATACGGTTGCAGGCCAATTCTTTTGTCTGGGGTTTTGGGTTTTTTTTGTTTGTTTGTTTTTTTAAGGGATCTATTAGATACAGGCTTACACATATTGCAACTTTCCTAATCTTTCCAAAGGGTCAGTTTTATTTCCTAAAGTGCCTAAATACTGCAGGCCAGGCTCACCAACTGCTCAAGAAATTAGGCAAGTTTAAATGTTCTTATTCTTTTCCCAGGGAGATATTTTTGCACGGGGGTCACTGAAAAAGCATCGCCATCCCCTCCACCCCTCTGCTCCTCCCACTCCTACCCACTCCACCCCAGACCCTGGGGGATTCTGGGAATCCAACTGTAAATGACACTACCAGCTGAGATGTAATGGATGTTGGAGCAGCAGCCGTTTCCTGTCTAGCAGGAACCCGAATTTACAGGAATGTGGGAAGACTCCAGCGAGCCTCCTTAAGCAGCCAGAGCGGGCTGGGAACTAGAGAAGAGATAAGGGATGCCCTTTCCTCCTCCACCCACTCCAGCAGATAAGCATCATACGCCTCAGACATCTTGTCCACTGATCTGGGCTTTTCAACTGTGTCTCAGTATCTCCGTCTCTACCTTCCTTCCTCTGCTCCCAAGCACACCCCCTACTTAATGAGCCAGTCCACCCAGCGGACTGATAACCAGAGAACGGTGCCTGCAGAGTGACGGATCAGGGGTGTGTAAAGGCTTCGCAGCCAGGAGACACCTGTCTCTTCCGGGGAAGGGACATGGATAAGGGACTTAGGCTCCGCAGAAAGCAAACCTCTGTGTTTGAGGAGACAGGTGTGTTCGAACAGACAGAGCCAGAGGCTGTTTGTTCAGGCAACATCTACAGGCCAGACTCTAAAGGCAATTGATTTATAGTCTATTTGGAAACCAGCACAATCACATACAAATAAAAAGTTAAGATTGCCATGAAATTGCAACACCTTGCTCAGCATACTGCAACAATATGCCACTACCTGGTCAGATGGGTAAGATACACTGACTAGTAAACAGCAAAGGGACTTAGAGGCAAAAACTTGGACTGAAGATGCGTTACAGTTCTCATAGCTGTACACAAAGGGAGAGATAATCACTACTCCTATGAGTTTGCTATCTGGTCAGACAATAGAGGAACAAGGCCAGAGGGTAAACAGTATGCAGGAGGCAATAGAAAAAACTGATCATAGATTCCACATCTTCTGTCTCTGGAAGGAAGTCACTAAATAACTGACTGTTCTGCCTTGCAAACTTGCAGGCTTCAGGCCAAGATAATGACAGTAACGCAGGCTGCATGTCATTCCAAAGTATCCCACAATGCTGAGACAGAAGGCAACAGCCAGTTATGCAGTAGGGGAATTCAAGGCCAGGAGAAACTAAAGATAAAGGAGTAAAATTCTTAGAAAATGGATCTGGGGAACTTTAGATCCTGTGTACAAAAAGAAATAGCCTTTCCTCTTAGTCACCTCCCCCTCAGCTGCCCTCAGTAAAACTAATTCTGAAGTTAGTTCAGATAAAACAATCCTAAATCTATCTGGAGATTCAGAGGACCAGAAAGCCTGAGCTTTTTACACTATTTTAGGTTTTCTTGTAGCTCATCTAAGTGTTTATCAGTGAGATTGTGCAAATGAAAGAATTCTGAGTCCCTGGCTTATCATTGGCCCTGCCGCAGGACCCAGAAGATAAGAGCAGGCAGGACTGGTCCTAATGAAAAGATTCTCAGCTCCGCCACTGAAGTTTTTGTTTCTGGTGAAGAATTGCTTGAAACTAAGGAATGCTGCATTGGTTTGAAAGGGGTGGGGAAAAAAAACAAAACACAACAACAAAACCCGAACAGATTCAGCAACATTACAAGGTTTTCCTTTGGAGAAGAGGAGAACATTATTTTAATACCATCTTTCCACTTTCTCCCCTGCTCTAACCCATCCTAGAAGAGAAGCAATGGCATTTCAGCTCAAGCCCTCAACTACTTTGCTCTTCAAAGTTTCATTATTACTGAAAAATTCCAGCAATCTTCCAGACCCTGCCGCATCTTACTAGGTGAACATTCAGGGTGTTCTGAAATGATTGCCCGACCTTGTGAATTTCTTCTATGTTTCA
>VZTL01040782.1:0-11859 GCA_013400535.1 Scopus umbretta
GAGAGAAGCGGCTGAAGAATAACGATGGGCAGGTAATGAGGGAGGGTGCGGGTGGGTGTGCGGGGGGGTGTGTGTGTTCGTGTTCTTTCCTCCTCTCCCCGCGGTTTTGTAAAAATCGAAGCCTTTTCTGCTGGGGTAGCCTGAAGGAGGAACTTGGATGGGAGCAAGCCGGTTGCGATTTGCCTGTTTTGCTCGGAAATGCTCGCGTGTCCTTTGGCGAGGGCTAGCTGCCTCGCATTGATTTTCCTTTTTTACTCCTTTACGTTTACTCGTTTACTCCTCGACCTACTTAAACGCGCTGCTTAAACACTGCGTTTAACGCAGGAGCGTAACAGCAGGCGCCCCCCGGTAGCCCCCGCGGCTCTCGCTGCCCCGTCGTTCCCCACATGGGTATGGGCAACAGCTGGGGAAAAGCTGCTGAGGAAATGAGGTGGAACCTGCCCTGACCCTCCAAAACCTGCTCCGACGCCCCAAAACCTGCCCCAACCCCCCAAAACCTGCCCTGACCCCCCAGGCCAGCAGCCAGGGATGTCCTGGGCTCAGCCCAGCACCGGGGCTGCGCCACAGCGGGTGTGAGGCCTTGGGGCTCTGATCGCCACCACCATCATCGTCCTCAGCTGTTTAATTACAGCGCTGTAGTCGTAGCCTTATCTCAAGATTTGTATTCAGCAGGAGAGCTGGGGGCACTTGCGTCTCTCCCTCCCCAGCGCTCCCAGGGTGGTATGGTCACATCTACCTGTGCCCACACGCTACAGGGGCAGCTCTGTGGCTGCTGCACCCGCCGGTCCTCACCCTCAGGTACTTTGGACATGCAGAGACTGACTTGCCTGGAGGACGGGACTCTTCTGGTGGCGTTCTCCACATGTCCTGCCTTGGCAGAGGGGTTAGTGCACTGACAGACAGCCACGGAGGTGCAGGACACCTCTGGGGAGCTCTTGGGTCTTGGTAACCATTCCTTCTCTGTCTTCTGTTGTCGCTTGTTGAGCCTTTGTAGATGGAGAAGGAAGTTCTAAGTAGGGCAACAAAATACAGATAAGTTGGTGCCAACAGGTTCAGCATGAACTTCTCCATTCTCATCCCCTCTTCTGTCCCTAAAGCCATTCGCAAAAGATGGGGGCATTGCTATAACCGTGCATTTCTCCCCCAACCCCATATGTTCTGCTATGAGGGTAGGGGAGCAATATCGTGGATCTCCACAGAAGGATTCTCCTTCTGATGCCCCACAACCACAAGCACATACCTCAAACTGTCGAGATCTTCCAAACAGGCTTCAGTGCTAGTTCAGAGTTAGCTCGCTCTCTCCTATCAGTTTGGGTTTCTTCATCTATGGAAACAGGACATGTTATTATGATCTTTGGTGAGAAAAGCACAGCTGAAGTGTCTTTACGTTCCTTATATATATTGCCTGAAAAAGGGAGAAAAAATAGCATGATTATTGTGAAATACAGCTCCAACTGGGAAACTGGAGATGTTCTTGCTTCTAGTTTAGGAAGTGTATAGAAAGATAAGAGCCCATATACTTATTTCCAGGGCTAAGATTTCAGTGGCCTGAAAGTGAAACTTCTCCCCTGCACATTGACTTGTGGACTCCTAGTGCAAGACATTGCAGCTACCATTCCAGCTGGAAAAGAACATAAAAATGTATACAATACATCTCTTACAAGAAATGCTCAGTAACCCACCAAAAGGGTTAATGCTAATGGAAAGAAGAGCACTAAAAGAAAAAAGAACAACCCATTTGGTCCCTTCTGCTACCTGTTACGCCGTGGCTGAGCATCAGAAATATTTATACCGAGTGAAATAGCTGAAATAGCTGCGGTTACACCATGAGAAATGAGAACAAGACCACCATTAGTGACACACTAGAATATAGCAGAAACAGAGTAGAAAAAACAGCAAAAAGAAGAAATAAATTCCCTTGAAACACATTGCCATGGAGATCTCTCACGCTTTAAAGTAACAATCCAACCTTGTGTACGCTTGTGGGCTTACTTTCTCAGTTGATCATTTCCTATATTAATGTTCCTCTGCTGAGAACTTGGACGAGATAAACATGCCATTACCAGATGTTGTAAGAAAAGTACAGCCATGAGTAGTATGTTATATACCGTTATCAGTCTGTCGAGATGCATTATAACCTATCATAAGTCCACTGGACATGATAACAGCTCAGTGCAATTCACCTAATAAATCTGGTGTGCGAGAAGATCAGTGTAGCCCTTTACCATTCCTTCTGTTGCCTACTGTAAGAAAGTACTTTGTGTGTTTTTTATATCAATGGGTTGGTCAAAGCATTGTGCTTTGGGCAGGAAGAAATCAGCTGACATGTAAAAGGCTTTGGAAAGTGCTTTTGGAAAGCGGCTAATGGAGGAAAACCCTTTGGATCCTGTGGCCTGTGACGGTCAGGGACACACATCCTTCCTTGGTGCTGTATGCACCGCTTGGATTATTAAACTGCCTGAAGGAAAGGTACAGAAGGGTTGTTGATGCACTGTGAGCCCTTCCAGCGCCCGGGAATTTTCACCTATGACTGAAGGTGCTCCTAGTACCGTATGATCAGAGAGCTGAAGTTTAGAGCATCTATTTGTGAAAGTACCACTGTTCCGTGCTGCTCACACAAACAATCTGCTACACTGAAATAAATCTTTTTTTGAACTGATTTGTGCTGGAGGTGGTCCAGGCCCCACTCATGCAGGGAACTGGACTCCCAGTTGTTACATGCTTATTTGGCAGCAGGTTAAAGGCTCTTAATACTTTAAAAAAAAACCCCAATACATACTTTATTATAAACTGCTCTGTCGTACTCCTCTTTTTTTGGCAAAGAGTTGAAGAGTTCAGGATGCTGCAGTTCATTCTAACATAGTAGATATGAGCAGAGGCGGCTACACTGATTTCTTGTACTCTTCTAAATCCGTGGTGACACGTTCAGTGATTTCACTGGGGCCGGGATTTCACCCTGCTGTATTAACTGGATGACTCTTTCCAGATGTGTGGGTACAGTTGGAAATACAAAGCATAATTCAGTGGTATTTCTACACCACCCAGGGAAGCACTGAGCGACGATGGCACTACTCCATTTGCAGAAAGAGCTTAGCTGCCCAGGGCAAGGCTTCCTAGCTCAGTTCCAGCATCAGAGCCACAGAGCTGGGCTGACCCTGGTGCCAGGGCCAGCTTGCCTGTACTGCCCTCCACGACACACGGAGGTTTGGTGTGCTCAATTTCTTAATCAGAGTTTTTTTATGTAAAAACATTTTGCTTACCTATTTACACCACTGATTTGTAGAAAGAACTTTGTATATTTATGTGTTATATAAAATATATCTAATGAACTACTTAGGTTATTCTGGATGACGACAGTGCTGTCAGCCATAAAACCAGTGAGTTTTCTTACATAGCGTGGCTGTGTCCTGCCATCTTAAAAAACGGCAGAGTTCCTGACCTCCAATAGTCATCTGCTGAAGTGCATTTTGGAGACAAGAATGTCTCATTGCTTTTTAACCATACTTTGGGGATTCCAAGGTATTTTATACAGCACCTTGAGTCAATCCTTAGTGGGTCTGACTCATGCAAATCAGTGGTGATAAGCTGAGCTCTCTCTTAGATACGCGAGCTAAGAGGGTAGCCATCTCCTATTCCTATGTATAGCCCATCTCAGATGTCGCAACTTTTTATGTGTGATTTGTAACCCGCAACGCTCCCTGCAATGAAAGGAGTGCTGTCACGTGAGAGTCTTGGTACCTCAATTTCCTCAGTGATATGTCCGAGGTCATATTAGAAGTTTGTGGAGTATTAGGATACAGCAACACTCTTAAATAAAAGAGGAAAAGAGGACCAGGATCCAGGCTCAGGCACTGGGCACTTGGTCAGCCACACTGCTTAGCTGGTAGCTCCATCCCTGGCTTGTCTTTGCTTTTCAAGGATGTCTTCTAAGCTGCCACTTACTATGAAAAAGAATTGCAGCAGAATATCTTGATTTTTAGCACAGAGATATGGTTAATGTTTATTTTGATGACCACTGTAAATTCAGCAGTAAATCCAATGTTTTTAGAAACTATGAAACATTTTAAAAAAAGAAAACATAGCTGAAAGTTTCACAAAATACTGAAGGTTAATGATGTATAGTTATCTGTTATGTTTCTTATATCTTGTAAGAAAAAAATCAGACTCAGCTGTAGGTGTATGGTCTTCTTCAGTTTGTTTGCAAGGGAGATAGGAAAAATCTGGTTTTGGATAAAGAAGCTATCATATAAACTAAATACTGATCTAGGCTGGGAAAAAAAAGCTGAGTAAATAAAAGAAGCCAAGTACTAGCGGATGACTTACTTGGCTGGGAAGAAATCTAACTAGACAGATATGTAATAACATTAGAAACTTCAGTTGAACAAGCAAATTTACGATTGACTTTACACAGATTAATTTGAGATAACTGCAAAGCCTCTGATCATCGTCAGCCTGTTTTACTGTTTGTTCATAATTTCTAACCTTCAAGAAGTAATCACTGGGAATCTCTGCTCCATGAGAATCATCAGATAAGCCACATCTCTGCGTATGAGAATCTTGCAGGTATGCACTGCTCTTTTATAAATACCTGCTTTCCAGGATCTGAGGCCCGGGGATCTGCCTTCCTCCTGCAAAAACCAGCTTGGGGACACAGAATCACAGAATCATGGAATGGTTGGGGTTGGAAGGGACCTCTGGAGATCATCTCATTGAACCTCCCTGCTCAAGCAGGGCCACCTATAGCTGGTGCCCAGGACCATGTCCAGACAGCTTCTGACTATCTCCAAGGATGAAGAGTCCACAGCACCTGCGGGTGACCTGTGCCAGTGGTACGTCCCACTTGCAGTAAAAAAGTGTTTCTTGATGTTCAGATGTCACTGCCTGTGTTTCAGTTTCTGCCCATTGCCTCTGGTCCTGGCACTGAGCACCACTGAAAAGAGCCTGGCTCAATCTTCTTTGCAACCCATAGGTGTTTACATGCACTGATAAGATCCCCCTGAGTGTTCTCTTCTCCACATTGAACAGTCCCAGCTCTCTCAGCCTTTCCTCACAGGAGAGATGCTCCAGAACCTTAATCATCTTTGTGGCCCTCCGCTATGCCCATGTCCCTCTTGTACTGGGGAACCAAACAGTGGACCCAGCACCGCAGGTGTGGCCTCACCAGTGCTGAGTAAAGGGGAAGGCTCACTTCACTCAACCTGCTGGCAACACTTCTCTTAGCACAGCCCAGGATACCATTGGCCGCCTTCTTTGCGTCAAGGGCCCATTGCTGGCTCATGTTCAGCTTGGTGTCCACCAGGACCCCCCAAGTCCTTTTCTGCCAAGCTGCTTTCCAGCTGGTCAGCCCCCAACATGTACTGGTGCCTGAGGTTGTTCCTCGCCAGGTACAGGACTTTCAATCCCCTTTGTTGAGCTGCATGCAAGACATGCAAGAACACATGCAAGAACACATCCGAGAAGGAATCTAGCTGTACTCAGCCTGAACAAAGGGGGCAATTTCCCTGCACAGGAGCAGACTGAAATCTACATCTTGAACTGAAGGCATGGCAATGCAGACAGGCCCCAGGCTATGTGAGCAAGGTTAAAGGACTAGAGTCACCACAGAACCTCTGCACTATACACAATAGTGGTCCTGTCTCTCCCCATTTCATTTCCCAGTTTGGCTAAGGCTGGATACACCCCTGTGGCATCTGTGAAATCAGGATGGAGGATTCCAGCTACTTCTTTTCCCACCTGTACTTTAAAATGCCAAAGAAAGAACCAGTTTTGAGATATTTCAGGAATTCCTGTCTCATCCGGAAGCTAGATGTAAACAAGTAGTTCCACAAGCAGCAGAAGTGATGGCGCCTGGCTTCCTGTGACCTTTTATCTCCTGTTTGGATTATCCTGCATCCATGAATGTGAGCATTTCCCATGGTGTGGATTCTATACTGTTTCTCCTGCCATAGAAACCCTTCCATGACCCCTTCCATCCATATGTGAAGAGGGAAGATAGACACATAGGCTTGTACAAACTCCAGAGAGTGGAGAATCACACTCACAATGATCATGAAATGAGCAACAAAGCAGTAGATGATCCTAGAAGTGTAAGCCATGATACTAATGCTATTCAGATGACCTTTTGCTTCCACTGATTCCCTGTAGGCGCAAAGGGACCCTTTGCTTAATTTTTTCATCCTTCATTGGCATGGATGCTTCTGGGGGTTATACTAGACATGCCACAGCTTTAATCCTGTTTGGCAAGTTCTGCTTTTCTATCTGGAACTGGACCTGGAAAGAATAGTTTAGAAGAAGCATGCGAAAGGAAATATTTAGAAAGAGATTATTGGAAAAAGTGTGTCTTTGTTTAGGATTTAGTAAATATGGGTGACAGATGCTAAGAATGACATATTGCACCAGATGTTTTATGTATGTTAGGAAAGGGAAGCATTAGGGTTATAGCACAGTGAATCTCTTTGTTAACCTTGCTGGCAGGTGCTGAAGGGAGGACTTATACATAAAAATGTAATTTCCATAAACTTTGGAGTATGTGAGGAAGATTAATCATCCTGCAAGCTTGGGTCAGATCGTCAGCTGATGTAAAATGATGTAATTCTCCTGGACTCAGTGCAATTATGTTGATTTATACCAGCTAAGGATATCATACCTACCCCTATATTTAATTTGTTTTCCTAATTAGAATTGAGATCAGAACGTAAGCAGTGTTCAGCACTCCTTCAGGAGTCATACCATTATTTTAATTGTTAGTATAATGAAATACCATGAGCCTCATATCCTAAAGTGAAATCTAGTACTTAACTGCCCACAAGTGTACAGGAGGAGGACTTATTCTTGAGAGTCTCTGTAAATTTTATTCTCAGTCATTTGGGTATTAAAATCAACTATTAACAGCCTAAATGGCCCCAATAAAAACAAGCCAAGATTCAGCTTGGAGTAGTTTTGATAGGATCAGCATGATAATAACCTTCTCCGGTCTTGAAAAAGAACATTAAGTAGGTAGAAATAACTTATAAATAATTATAAGTCTCTAAATTAAATCCAATCCTTTGAAATTTGCTAACATACCTTAGTGACCTTGTAAATTCATGTGACTTGCAGAGAATTTTAAGAGTAGTTTTAGAAGTGCTCGAGACTTTCAAATCTATCCATGAAATACACAGAGACAAAGACAACTTTTCAAATTATATTCTGAAAAGTGATTGAGTACCTAGGAACCTAAAATAGAAACTAGTAGAGCTTAGTGATTGACCACGTCCGAGCTGAGCACAGAAAGCGCCCATGCACTTGACCAGTCGTTTGAGCACAGTGACTTAAAATACCAGAGGCAGAGTAACTTGCTTAGTTAAGACTGTGTGACCATACGTTGACTTCCATGGACATACTTCCAAGGCCATGATTTTGAAGTCAGTTGGGCATTTATAAACACAAATGCCATCAGAATTTACAAAGCCTGCTGCAGGTGTGTTCTGCAATCTGAGCTCCCAGCAGGAAAATCTCTCCAAGCCATGCTAAAGGTGAAGGATCAGCAACAGAAATAGATGTTGCCACAAATGGGAGTAAGAAGAAATTGTATACATCTCCCTGGTGTTGGAAGTCAGCTGCTGAGAAAGCAGGAGGCAGAAATGAGTTGTTACAGGAAGAAAGGGTCGCACTGAGATGCGGTATGGGGTGAGGGATTTAGAGTGGTCAGAACACTTACCAGTGGTCAAAATGCCAAGAGCTGGGAGCTGTTCCTGCAACTTCTCCTGGTATTGGAGTGGGAAAGGGAGGGCTGCCTCAATAGTTACTTCACATTTTCCTCAGTGCCCTCATGGTAACGCTGTAATTTAGAGATGGTTTCTGCAGACAGCCTAGGGAACAAAGTAAGGCCCTCTCTAATCTGCTGGCAGTTGCTGGAGGCGTGTTTTTTTGCTGATCATTTTAGACTCAACATAGTTTTTCTACTGATTCTGCAAAAATAACTTTCTGACACAGAGCAGTTTTTCTCATCCTATTCAGTGAAATTGTTCCATCGTTCACAGACCACAAAGAAGATGATCCCCCGAAACACCTCCACAACAGTAATTGGACACTTCTTAATCTGACATACCTGAGAAGTAACACTGGAAAACAGTCTTTTCAATTTGAAGTGTTCTGCTTACTACTGCATATGATAGCAATGATCTATCATACCAGACATTACCAGAAATTCCAAAGTTATATTTGAAGTATAGTATCTTGCTCATCGTTTCCCTAACAATTTGTTTGCCCCAAGATAATTTTATTCATTGGAAGTTTGGTTTAATGACACTCACATACATTCTTCGTCTTTGCACTAGGTATTCTACTCCAAAGATATTTAGGAGGTTAAAAAGACAGGTAGGACATACGATCTTTCTTCTAAGGTGTTTTAAAAAAATCTCACTAGGCAACTCCATGTTTCTTTAAGCATTGCAGATAAGTTAGATAGTCTCTTCTGAGTCTTTAGACAAACAGGCTCATGGAAAGCTGAGTTGATTAAAATGTGCTATTAGATATCTACTGTAATCCACAGAGGCCAGTGAGGGACTGGTCTCAAACATCTACTGGCTAGAATGTCTAATTCATTGTTTTTAGGTGACAAATATATTGGGGTTTTCCTGCTTCCTCTGGGAACCTATGAGTCTAAACTACCTCAGTGGAGCTAATTACTTTTTCCTGTAATTCATCCTAAAGTTTTCTTTGCATAACTTCATCCTATTACTCATAGTCTTGCCTCATGACCCACGGTCCCTCTGAAATTTAAAATTACATATGCTTGCTTGTAATACATACATAGCTACTTTCTGTGTCCCCTAGCACAGTCATTAGATTGCATTATACTTGGCTACATTTTGAAAATCTTTTTTTTAACATAATGATTGTTGTGTCATTAACGTGTAATTAATTGCTGGTTTACTCTAAATTTCTGCCAGTTCATTAATGTCTTTGTGTGGCTCAGCTGCTACCCACCTGAACGGTGTATTAACCTGGACTGCTCACTAAGTCAGTGCTGCAACAGAGCTGCTGTATAAATCCGTACAATTCTAAACAAACTTATAATTGGTTTATATTGTGTTTAAAAGGGGCAAATCAACCTCTGTCCCTTCCTAGACTCCATCTGCCTGAGTCTTCTAGCATGAGGTCATTATCTTTCCTTTCGCATGGCGTTTCTTTCCTTCACAACTGTATGAAATGTGAAATAGAAGCAGTTTTCATTGACATGGAGTGAATAGGTTCTGCAGAATTTTACATTTGAAAGGAAATGGAAAAATAGCAGAAAAAATTTCTATCAGTGCCTAAACCCCCTCTATTTTGATACTGGGGGGCACACAGAGAATAGAGCATCTTTTACAGTTAAGAGGGCAGAGGAGATAGCATGCAGGAAAAAACTACCCGGAGTCGTTCTGCATTCGGGATGGGTGAAAAACCAGGAGAGTTACATTTGACTTGTGAAGAATTTTACAGGTTTTTTTTGCGTGTGGCTGGCACTCTTGGTACCCTATAGCAGGGCTAATTCATGTACCTCCGGACCTCTTTCAAAACCATTAAACTCCCACAGCTAGAGCACAGCATTTTCTCCCCCCTCACCTTCCCAACTCCAAGTATCTTGCCCGGTGGGTGACATCGCTGTGATGGGAGGAGAACTTTTCCTTCAGTGGGTTTCAAGACTCTCTGCAGGGATCGCAGTCAGCGTGAAATAAATTGTGCCACCCGCTCGGTGGTTCTGCGGTGTGGTACTAGTGTGTGTGCTACAGGACAAGGCTGCCACATTACCTGCCTCACACTTGCAGTGTTCAGGCAAATTCTTGAAAGAAACATAACTTTTTTTAAAGATAAACCGTTACACCTTTGTATTTGGCTTCTGGTTTCTGCACCTTTTTCTTCTCTCACTCTGCATTTCCAAGCCCTTTTTCAGAGGCAGGATGAGCACCAACTTGCAACTAAAGCTGTGAAAAAGACCATGAGGTTTGAGAATGGCCAACAAAAGCATGCAGAAGAACAACCCTACAGCCCTGCTCAGCAAAGCAGCCAGGAAATGTCACCTGCAGATTTTAGTAGTATAAATCTCAGGACTATAACCTGTGTTAAGAGCCAAAGGCCGTGTTTATCAGCTAAGCCACTTATTTTGTTAACTATGCAATAAAAGGACCAAGAACCTCTGTCCTGGCCTCCGGAGGACTGTTAGCTGTTAGCTTCTGGGACTTCTGCAATAGCTGTCCAAGTAAGTACAAACAGAACTGCGTCTTGGTGCGCCTGGCACCAAGGCTGCTCTTGGCATTTTGACCGCTGGTAAGTGCTCTGACCACTCTAAATCCTCCAGCTATTGCGGTACCTCATGATCCGGGATGAATTCTCTGCCAGTGACTTGGAGGAATGAAAATTGCTACTTGTTTTACAAGAAGCAATAATAATGGAGACGATAAATTAAGGGGAAATATTGTATCTATTTGGGCTATTAGAAGTTCTGTTATACTCATTTTTGTAATGAAATACGTCCCATTCCAGTGGACTACAGAGCTTCTTAATCAGCAAAAATAAGCACAGTAAACTTACAAAAACTTGTAATCACAAGGGACATCCCCAAGATAAAAGCGATCATGTTAAACTATGTTTTCTTATTTGTGTTCTTTAATAACCTGGATGTCTAAACATTGAGAAAATGTAAAGAGCCAAACTCCTTTTGGAAGTTCATAGTCCAGCCAATAAAATCCATCCACATGGTGGAGATCTCATAAAATAAGTTTTACGAGGGAAGTCAGTCATTTTCAGTAGTACTCATCTGGCAACATTAGACAATGCATTATAGTTTCTACAGTTCTGTGGGACAAAAAAAAATGACATTCAGAGCACAATCTTCTGACCATTTTGAATGTGACCCAAATCCAAAGCTCTAAGGGAAGTTTGCAGCCTCAGCTAAAACAAGATTTCACTTTGGATCCAAACTTATCGTAGGCAAAAGGAAGGCAGAAACAAATCCTTATGGGGTATGAGAAGGTAAGTCAGTATTAAATTCACACTCCAGTGCACTCCAATTTAAATCAAGAACATCTGAGATAAGACAGAGATTTTAAAAATGAAAGCTAATTTGATGGCCCACTAAACAGCTTAGTCACTTCATCAGTTTCAACTCATTTCCGAAATACAGGTAAACTATGCAAAAAGCAGCAAAATATCCACTCGGATCCAGGCTGGAGGGTGCAGCGTGTATGATGTCTGCCCTAGGACAGGGTCAGGAAATGTGGTTTCTCAGAAGACTATAGTCCCAGATTAGGAAACACATCTCAGTATTAAAGGGTTCCCCAAACTCTTTAGGGTAGACTCCCAGGGAGTCTGGAAAAGATGCAGGCCTCAGTGAAACAGGGACAAACAACTACAGTGACCAAGAAATACATCTGAGTTTTTTTCTCTTTTGCCTTTGTCCAGGGCACATTAATTATTACAAACAAAACAAAAATAAAAGCTTAGTAGCCCAAAAAAAGGGACTAAAAGAGCTTTGGTCTCTCTCTTCTTTAAGTAGCAGGGACATTTACTGCATCTTTCAATCACTTTGCTCACTGCAAGCTGATTCATTACTATTCTTGTAATAAAGCGGTGAGCAAAAGATTTTTATCTAAAGGTTACTTATAATCCAAATATACTTAGTGGAGAATTCATGGCTGGCTCTACTGAATGATACCAAAAATATCTATTTTGTTGTATGGACATCCTTGAAAAATGAAACAGTATTCTGAAATATATTTACTGCAAAAATGGCTGGGTGCCTTATTTTTACATCCCCACTTCAATGTGCAACTTTTCTGACCATGTATGGGACAGAAGACGTAAATGCAATTGGTCCAGTGCTGTCAGTCAGAGCGT
>VZTL01040782.1:11886-30441 GCA_013400535.1 Scopus umbretta
GTGCCCAGGCATCCTTCCTTTTTGGCCCTTTCACGAGCAGCCCTGAATAAAGTACCTCTTCATCCAGTCTTTCATCACATCTTTGAAAATCTGCTACAACTCTGAATAAAGAGCATGTCCTGCTCCTGTAAGTCTCAGGCGTTTACCAGACTGCAATTTCTCTTCTTGCTACTGTTGTAAAATCGCTTTTTAGCTGTTGTATCTCTGTATTAATAAGGATGGAATTTATCTCACTTAACTTCAGACAGCTATAACATAGATGTTTACTTCTGCGCTAGTCATCTAGACTCACCTTACTGCGTTTGCGTCTGTTCTGTTATAAACATCCATCTTAGGATAAAGTGACTCCCACCCGACAAAGTACATATTTCCCTCCGCTTGCCACCAGGATAACCTCGCTGACTCATGCAGATATATATCTTACGCCGCAGAATTCTAAAAGGGGACAGATAAAGCCTGCTTCAGAGGTCTGCTCATTTACTTGGGTTGCTGTTCCTGCTTTAATAGAATTGACATTCCAAAGTCAGTGATTTTCTCCAGCTAACTAAATTTTGTGCACTGCTGGAGGCAGAGGACACCTGCCTCAGCTCTTAGGAAAGCTGAGCTCCACATGAGCTCGTCACTGTGCTTATTCTTGAACACCATCATCACCATTCTGTTTTGATACCAAGAAGCAGCAGAGCCTGCGAGTGCTCCCCCCCTCCCCTTTTTCATGATAATTGCATCCAAAAACCAAGATGAAGAGAAACAACCCTCATTTCACCGATGAATACTTCTATTGGGATTCAATAATTTTTTTTGGTCTTGAAACATATTCATATGCCATAAGAATCTATGAATCTGTTGGCCCTGACTCTCCACTGTTTGTACCTCGTATTATTTTCATTAAGATATTTCTGATCTGATTTGATTTTAAAGCTTTCTTTATCTTGAGCGTATGTGATAGAAAGGCATGCAAGGAGAAATAGTGCTTCTCTTTTACACTATTTAAAGAGCTAGACTGTTTTGGTAAAGCCACACGGTGCATGGGTCCTCATGGAGATGAGCAATGTCTGGCCCTGCCTTCCTGGTGTAAGAAATACGTCTTTGTGTGCACGCTGAGGCTCTCAACCTGAGGTGTGGGGCAGAGGGAGCTTGTAAGCCTGTAGAGCTAGAAACATGAATCACATACAAATGCGGAGTGAATAACTCACTTGGGGGCTTAAATTTCCTACAAACCCCTGCATTTTTAGTGCCATTGCTAGGTAATGAGTTATCTTTTAAAATATGGTCCTAAAGCTGGTATTTGTCTCACCTGAACTTAGTCATCTAAAAATTGTGTGCTAGTCTAGGCTGCTCCGTAACTGAGTAACGCTCTTTTTAGTTGCTAAAATGAGGGAGATGAGTCAGTCCCACCCAGGTGCTGGAATAGACCCATTTCCAGTGGCTCTGGAGCAGTGTGTGAACAGAGGGTCACGTTTAAGGGAGCACAGTTTGCCCCCACAAAAAAGCAACACGAAGGGACTTTCTTCCTTGCTTGTATTGGATGCTTTGGGGCATACATTTACAAGCTCAGAATGGTAGAAAAAGTAAAAGGAACCTTATTAGTGAACTACTTTGCATGCCAGGCTAAGCAGAATGATTACTATGTGGACTAGATAATTGGAAAGGTTTGGCAATTTGAAAATAGACTGAACAGCTGAAAGCGGTCCTGGGTGCAGGACATACTGGTTGGGTACTGCCCAGCTGTGGACTATGTAGACATCGTGCCTAGGTTAGATATGTCCTGGAAAACTCAACACAGGAGTTTCTGAAATTAAAACTTTTTATTTCTGTGGTAGTGATGAAGGTTTAAGGACAGAAGTGTGCACATGTGCTGTGTCAATTTTTATTTCCTGGTAATTTTTAGGAACTTGTAGGAATGCAAAAGCAGGCTGTAGGAAGGCACACAGCCAGCATTTACTTTTCTGATGTTCTTTTTGTTTTGATTCCCAATAAGAGGGGTGACTCCACGTCTTTTGACAGAAAACTAATATAACAACAATTGACTTTCTGAGTCTTATTTACTTATATATTTATTTATTTTCTTAGGGGATGAAAAGGGTAAGACTCTGAGGAAAAAATTTCTTCCAAGAACAGCATGAAAAATGCTGGTGTTCATGTCAATTCTGGGATTTTCGACTAGCATGAACCCAGTTCTGTCTCTTCTGCTCAGTTTGAATACTTACATGGAAATTAATGTTCTGGTATCTGCTCATTTTTCAATATGTTGTGTGTGGTTTTGTAAAAATAATGGTGATTTGCCTATAGCATCAGGAAAAAAAAAAAAAAAAAAACACCACTGAAAAGAAAGAGAGAGCTTGTAAAACAGCTATGGGAGGTTCATGCCCTGCAAAATTTCTTCCTGAGGCAATTCTTCATTCCTGGAGATATGGGTCAAAGATGGACATTTTTGTGTTGGAAAGAAAATAATGTCAAATCTAGTAGCTATAGAGTGCCTTCTCGTTGTCATCTGCATTTGGTGAGCCCTACAAGACATCAGCCTTGCACATCTGTACATCTACTGTAGATTGTAGTATTTGACACAGGGAGTGAAGGAGTCAACCAGAGCGGCTGTAACAGGTAGCCTGGAGGAGAATACAGTGTGCCTTTTTGCGATAAGTGTGGCTAACTCCCCTGAAAAATGCCCCAAGGATAAGACACTGAAACTGCTTCATTATACTACTTTTGGAAAAATGCATATATTTAATTAATCAGCACTGATATTAACATGCTGAATTACAGGGTTTCAGATGAACACTGAGGAAGGACCAAATAAACAAAAACATTATCACTAGATAGCTTAGCAATTTTAACTTCAGGATTTAAGCTGTTTAAATAACCTTATTTCATAAAATGCAAACATATCAATATTTTCTGCCTAGATGGCAGCCGATGAGAAACAAGATTCTCCAGGCACTTTGTGTTTGCTTTTGCAGCAAAACAAAAATGTAAGGCAAGAGTCAGAGAAGGATGGCAGTCAGATTTGCTCTCAGCACCTTATGAAATCGGGTGCCTTTTTGAAGCCCCAACTGCTGGAGTGATAAGACTATGCCAACCTGAGTTTTCCTGTTTCCTATCTGGGTCCTTGGGTTTGAAAAGAAAAGCTTGATATCACTGTATCTTTAGTTTCATGGACAAGTAAAAATAGCCCATAAAGAAGAAAAAAACAACCTTGAAATGTATTTTTTACTTGAAGACACCACAAAATTCTCGACTGATGTGATGGATTTCAAAAATTTGCAATTAGCTGTGTTTTAATAAAACTTGAATCCAGTTGGCTGCACAGCTTACTAAAGAATAACATTTACTGGTTAAACTGCACCAGGAGCAGACTACCAAAAAATGATCTCACGGTTGACTACTGCGTCTCATCTATGTAGCCATACCTTTTGCTCTCTTACTCCAGGATGAAGGAAGCTACTGCTGGAGGCTCGGAGGAGGATTCCTCTGTTTCTCTTCAGCACTGTTAGTTGGAGCGTGGGGTCATGAAAGCTGGAAAACTGGTCCTGACTTTCAATATACGCGTTTCTGCTTATCCACAGGCCCATGAATGACCCTGCAGAGCTTAGGCTTTTCTGGTGCTGCTTGGTCTTTTGAAGCTGGCAAATCTACCTGGTACTTATGTTGCTGAATGATTATTCTACAATTGCAGCCTGTTTGAGAGCAAGTAATCTTATTAAAAAGAAAATTTGGCCTTAAACCTGAAAATGAAGCCAAAAGGCAAAAAGCAGCCAAATCACACTCTTCAAAGACAACTGCTCTGCTCCGACAACCTTGTACATTGAAATGTCATTTAATTTACAGGAACCCATGTTCTTTTTTGGATTCTTAGACTAACATCTTAAATAAATAACATACATTTGGACAGTCCATTTCTTTTGTATCCAGTTCTCATTTGGAAAGAGTTTTTTTGGCCTCAGAGAAGGCAGATTCATTCCTCCAGTTAGTAATATGGAGTTTAAAGAGCTATTTCATGGAGTTAGTGTTGCTTTGAAGATATGTCAAGTTATTTTCTTCAACTGCTGAAGGCCATCACTCGTGACAGGAAATCTATGGAGGTTTATTCGAAAGCAGAGCCACTTCCTGAGATTTTCACATTCTCCTTGGTTCAGATTTGAAAAGTAAAGCATTAAGCTGTATTTCTGGGTTTCTGAATATCCTGGACTAGCTCCACATGAATGAGAGCCCTTGCGTTACAGATGGCTGCAGAAAAAGGGCAGGAAAATCGTTATTGCTACCCAGTGTTTGTCCTGGCATCTTTGCTGTTTGCTACCAGCCATTAAAATGCAATAATGCTTTTCATGAGTATAAAGCTGTGGCAACTTATTTAGAGTTACGGTTAAATTCCACTTCAGCTAAATATGTGAAGGGGCTTCTGTTTTTCCTGTTACTTCTTTAAGAGCTGTGGACTCTCAGTCTTATACAATACCACCTGCAGACCTACATGGTATCAGGCTCCAACATAAAAATGCTTCATAGATCTTCTAGCGCAATACAAGCACTAAGAGAAATAAGCAGTTGGGATAAGATGTTTAACGTTTGTCATGAAAGCTTTAGATTTTACTCTCTTGAGGAAGAGGCAAAAAATGCGTAGACAGGACAGGGTGAGGGTTCTACATTTGCATTCCAGTGCTAATTGGAGTGATGAACCAAGGACCTACTTCTGCAGTAATGTGCTTAGATACAAATCGCTAATGGCGGCACAGTGCAGCTAAATCCCTTTGTATTTCCTTAGTGTTAGCACCGCGAGCCTGATGGTACATGGGGCCTCAGCTTACATCTCTGTTCCACAAAAAATTCTTGGTACTTCTTCTTCCTCAAATATCTCCAGATTTTTCTTCCCCTTCTTTGTTTCCACTCTCACTTGATGGTATGTCCTGCTTTCCAGCCTGCTGTGTTCATTCTCCCAGATCCAGCTGATTCACACCTGGGACAGAAACCTTTATTTTTCTGTCTTGATGTTTGCAGAACACCTCGCACCCAATGGAGATACACAGAGACCCGCCTTCTGCTAGCCAGATGGGATGAAGTAGTTCTGGGCAATCTACTACCTGAAGTTATTGTATTTTGCTCCTCTAGTACATTCTTACAGATCAAAGGCATTGTGAAATTATTAGTGACTGAGGACAGTCATCTCCGCAGGCCAAGAAGTGGTTTCATGCTGCTGTGCAGGATTTGATGAACAGGTGGCTGTGTTTGGCTCTGATGAGCTGCAGGGTGAATTGCAGAGCTGGGAAGAGAAAATTGCAGAGAGAGACCTTTGAGAACAGCCAGAGACTTTACTGCTAATTGCCTCATCTAGTGAGATGTTCTTGGCATATAGCTTTGTGACAGAAAGAATTACAGTGTCTGATTACCAGCCAGAAATACCTAAGCATCGAATCCACCTTGTGCAAGGAGATGGGAGAATTATAGGCCCTCTGTGTGGGAAGAGGGCTAGGAGGCACACAGAACTGTTTGCAAGGAGCTACACATTCTCAGTATATACCCTCCAGGGCCACGTACCTTTGGTGCATTCAAGGGGGCGATAATTCCTGGTCTTCACATCATCACGTCTGAGTAAAGGCTACACCTGTAGCCTGTGTATTTTCGCTTAGCACTGGAGGAATTTTTAAAGGACTTCGTGTATCCTTAAAAACCTCCTGAAGCTCATATCCTCATAATGAAAAATTACATTATTTATAGTAAAATGTGGTTGTCAGACTTCACCTGACACACAAGCCATTCCTTTGGGCATGCAAATCTGCCAGTTCAGTCCTGCACTACAACAAGACTTTGCAGACATTTATCAACTCCCAGGCCTTCCTTTCTTCTCTGTCTTCCAGTCTAAGGAAGAGCAGAGAGCTCCAAAACGCATCTCTGATTAGGGGGATAAACCGGAACGTTGTTTATGGTAAGACTCAAGAAGGTGGTGGTCCAGGTCTAAAGGCGTTGCCTATCCTCAAAGAATGACCCCTGAGTCTAGCACAGTACGCAGTTGGGTATGTATGTTACTTGTACGTTATTTGGTACTCATCCCGCTCCAGAGCTCCAGTCTGTGCCAGCACCGTAACAATATCAGCACAAGGAAAGGGTCGGCATGAACACAACTTGTGTTTTGGGTCTGCTTTGTAGAGCCGCAGTCCCAAAGGAAAAAGAAAGCAGAGAGGAAGGGAGCAGCAATGAACCTGACCTTAGCATGCAGCTGAAAGCCAGACTTCTCGTGGGCTAAGTACTTGACTTTTTGAATACATGTGTTTAATTGTCTTTAATTTGAACAGTTGCCAATAGATTGTCTTTGTTTCTGCTTCTACAGTGAAGTAGGACTTTGTGTATAGTCTTTGTGCACCGGAAGGTTTCCAGACAACAATGTTTAACTTGCATGATACATTTCTCCTCAAACAGAAAAAAGCTAGAAAATCTACAGTCCTGGACTAAGTAAGCACTATGTATACAAACATAGTGGTAGCTTTGTGTGTACATTCAGCCAATCTCTTGTATGTGAATTGCCATTCTTCCTGAGTTGCCTCAACATGTGAAATGATTCCTGTTGTACACCTCCAAAATGAGTCTGGTGAGTTTTCCAGTTCTGTGTTTTCTTTGTCTCTAGCCCCCTTTCTCCTTGTCTTACCCCTTCCCATCTTAACAATCTAAAGAACTATGAACACTGTTGAAGAAATGAAATTCTGAACTGAAGAAACCAACTGAATTATCTGACAAACTGTTGTAGAAACTTGCAAAGTTAGGGTCTACATCTCATTTTATCTAATAAATAAGGAGCAGCTGGCATTTCCATGGTGTAGGGCAGATGCTGTATTTTATGCTGCAGAATGAATTCGCACAATCTTTTCCTGGACTCCACCTCCTCTTCCCACTGCCTGGCCCTTACATGGAGTGAAAGTAGCTGGGCTGATGACCTTTGGACTATGTGCTCTTCCCTTCATTATTACTGAATGCTATTTCATGGGGAACACCAGTATTTTCTGTATCCCAGAGAAAGCATATGTTAGTAGAGTCAGTGACTCAGAATTTAAACAGTGATTTAGCACTAGTTTATTTTCAAGACAACATCTCAGAAACTTTCCCCTAGTGCTGGGGAATGAACTTTGTGTTTGTTACCACAAGGCTATTTCATCAAAGTCCCAGCACTAAGATCCAGCACCAGTTCTCACAAAACCAACATGCAGGCTTTCACTTCATGGCAGGTTTGTAGTCAGGAAGATCTAAATATCAGGTCTGACTGGTACTTTAAGCCACTAGAGAAGAGAAGAATCCTTAGGTGCCCAGACTGCACACTCTACAGCTTTGCTCCACCAGCGTGCCTGTGTAGGGTGATCATAGTCTCTTCTGCTCTGCAAAGAGCCAAGTACTGGACATTGCTGGGCTCAGGCCATTCAAGAAAATTTGTCCCGACAGAAAAGACATCTTTGAAGAGGACAAGCACTCAACCTCAATCTGAGCTAGACTCCACTGCATTCAGACTTGGAAGTGACATTTTGATCCCACCCAGTGTAGACAGTACTCACAGTGACTTGTTATAAAAATGCCTTCTTAAAAATGCTGATCTCAACTTCTTTCCAAATCACTCCACATACTCATGGGGAAGGTCAGTTTTAGTGCATTTGCTTGTGTAAAAGAAAAAAACAGCAAAAATGCCATAAGCAATTCTGCATACATGGGCCCTTGCATGACCAAAGGCTTTATCTATGCTTTGGTAACTCATCAAACACATTAAGGCAGTTTTGTCCTGAACATTTTTACAGCGTGAGAAGGCAAACAGCATAATTTGATTAGGCAAGAAAGAGACAGTAAAAGCACACACAATTCAACGTATGTGAACTACTTGGTTTTTCAAAGGTGAGAGCTGGTTGGTTTTATTCAGCTATAGGAAAAGATAGGTAAGTCAGGACATTTGTGGAATCTTCAGTTTTAAATGCTGTAAACAAAGCAGGACTGCCTGCCACTCCATCCGGGATGTGCTGGGTGATTTCTTACAAAAGAGGAGAGAATTAGGTCTTCAACAGGAATTTCCAAGAGAGAAAGATTGAAAGTTTAAGGCTGAGTGAGATGTAAAGTGTAAATAGGATCATGGGAAATGTAAACAAATATAGGATAAAGTTGGCTTTATCGGAAGCAACTTGATGAGGGACAAAAGCTGGCCAGACAGAGCTAGCTATGCAGGTCTTTGGATGTGAGGACATATAGCTGGAGCTTGATGTGAAGGGAAGCCTGAGGTGCACAAACGTCAAGCTCTTTCCCTCTCCGGTACGGTCATGGTCCCCATCCCTGCTGTGAGACTTGCCCTTTTCCCTTCCTTGCTGACAAAGAACAGCAGGGCCAGCACTGTGGGTATCCAAGCTGGCAATCTCTGCCGTTAAAACTGGAGAAAGCATAGCTCAATAGGAAAAGTCAATACTGCAGAGAAAGAACAAGCCTGAACAGCCCTCTGTGTTCTCCCTTTGCAGAGGGACTGGCCCCGGCCACGGCTTGCATCTGTGCGGGGAGGGTTGGCGTGCTATTAGCATATCATTTATTCACTGAAAAAGAGGACTTGTATGCCAGCAGCAGCGCAGACGGACATGATCTCGGGGCAGTTGCATTGCCTCTTTCTGAGGCGTTGCCATGCGTGCGTTTCTACAGTCGCTGAGATGCAGAAGCGAACAGATGGGTTAGGTGAAAAATGAACTTGTACTTGGAGCAGCTGAAAATGGCACAAAGGGACACGAAGACCTCTCGGTGGCATTCACAGGTGCCACTCACCCTTGTGTTACCATCTGAATTCTCTGGCAGTGCTTCACGTTTCGCGCCGACTTTGCTTTCTCGGTTAGTTGAATGTGAGGGCTGATCTCGGTGTTCATGCTGTTGCTTGTTTGTGTTGCAGGAGCAAGAAGTAGCCCCATTCACAGACCCACCTACCTCGTTCTGAGGCACTGGGCACCCATTTAATGAGTCCTTGAACGACAGAGCTTACAGACCGTATACAAGGCAAGACAAAAAGGCAAGGAAAACCAAAATAGGTGAAAAGGACAAAGTAACAGTGAAATTACCATAAATTTAGCTAGCTACAACCACACTAAATGTAGCAAGAATCAAGTCTGGCATTCTTACAGCCTGGCTCTGCTGGGGAGTGTTTTGTCTGGCATCATAACAGAGGTGAGCTTTTAATTAGTATGATCTTGAAATCAGTGGGATATCAGCACAGTAGGAATAGTGGCTGCACTTCAAGACCTCCCATTTAAAGTAGCCTGAGCCCTGGAGAAAGAAGTCTTAGATGAGAAACACCAATAAAAGCCACAGCATATTTCAGACTTCTAAAAACTTTCATCAGAATGACTGTTCTACTCACGACACAAAGGGTGGAAAAATCTGGCCCCTATTAAAGAAAAGCTCTTGATTAAAATGGTGATTTTAGCGCAGCTTTCAAAGGAAAATCCTACTTAAAGCTCCTGTTTCCTCATTTTGATAGATTCCCTTGGGAAACGTACATAAGGATAACTCCTTTAGTAAACACAGTGTGCTGTCCTTTGAACTTAGATGAAATTCCACACGGAAAATACAACAGCTTAGTATTCTTTTTGCTAACAGAGTCAGCAGAGAGAGGTAGGTATGCAGAATGCACAATCCATATATGTAAAAAGAAAATCATCTGTGCCAAAGAAAAAGAAACAAGCTTTTGGTTAAAGATGACCAAATGGAAATGGAGTGTGTGTGTCTTGTTTCTGCTCTTGCTTTGAGAGCAGGATTCTGCATTGTCAGGTCCTGCAAAATCATCCTACCTCTGCTGAGAGAATATGACTCTCCATGCAAAAATCAGAGGTACCACTGCCTATGCAGAGGTAAACATGTTGCATCAAGCATGAGCTCTCTTTATGACAGTGATCAAATAATTGAAAAAATAATACCAATGTGAGGTGTTGTCTATAAAGGAGGGGTGAATTATACAGGAATGTCGATAAGCCAGGAACTGAGAAGGTAAAGAGAAAGTAGGCTTAGACATAGATTTTAAAGCAATCTGGTCACGTTCCTAACCCAAGCACAGGATTTTTTGGTAAGTACACATGTGATTAACATGCTCATCACACTCCTGACTGAGGACCATAGTGGCAGACAGTACTGTAGAGCTCTGCAGCAGGGGGTACGTGGCATTGATTTGGATATTGAATAGCAACTCAGTGGACAAGAGTGACATAGTCTGTGCTGCTGGACAAGTGCATTGCTTCTAAGCAGTATTTTGGGGAAAAAGTTGTATTTTAATCAAGAAAAAAAACACAGCTAAATAATACCACTTGTCAGCAGTGGATTTGCTGTGACAGATATTGGGTGTCCATAGTTCTAGAGGTTTTTGCTTGCATGTAGCAAGTATCTAACCCCAGGGCAAGGGTCAGTGCCAAGGATAGTCCAAATGAATTGATTAAGCTAAATCAAGGTAAAAGTGGGTCAAACAACACTTACCTCTCAGGAACAGAATTACTCCAAACCATTTTCAGGGCCTCGTGGCTCAGGTATTATAGTAGTCCACCCTCACTATATTGATTTTTTTTTTTTTTTCATTCCCGTGCCACCCATAAGGATATTTCAACAGAACCAGGTTCAATAGCTGGTTTATGTTTTCTTTTTCCAAGAATGAAAAACATGAAGTGTGGGATTCATTTGACCAAATACAGCCATCTGTTTCTAAGCTAGTCACCCTCCAACTTCCTTCAGACTCTCTGCAGAGCAGAAGCACTTTGAGGGAGAGATTTGTCTCATGTTAAAGACCGCTAAAATAAGGCAAATTAATTATGCCCTCAAAGACTGTATTTCTTGCTTTTCTTTGTGAGCAAGCTGAGAGATACTAGCTCAGATGTTCCCATGTACACTGAAAATATCTAAATGTGACTGAGACGAATGCCAGCGCACCCTATTTTGTGCTTTTTTGTTTGTTTGTTTTATAATACCATCAATGTTACCTTTTTTACTCAATTCCTGATGTAATTTCTGATTCGTGACTACTCTATAATTACTAGGTGAGAACACAGAGTTGCCTCCCTTCTCCACAACAGGAGGAGACCACTCCGTTCTGGAGGATACGGTGTCACCAGCTCTTAGTGCTACAGTCATTATCATCATCACCGTTGTCATATCAGGGAGTGCTTACTTGTGTTTCCTGAAATACATCTGCTCTGGATGCTGCAAAGCTACCCAAGTAGTACCGGCCAGAAGAATGGATCCTAACAGGTCTGAAGAACAAGTCTGATCTCACCTCATCAGGTGATTTAATGAGCTGTGGTAAGAAACCTCTGTAACTAAGAAGAAATATCAGAAAGCAGAGGACACATGCTATTCAATGAATCATAACAACTAACAGACCCCTGCTTAGTATCAGGAATTTGCCATACTGTACTCTGTGTAACTTTGATTCTTCCTAGTTCTAGAGAATCTTCAGAAGTTTTCTGGTTAAATGCTACTATAGATCACACTTTCCATCATTACTTGGCTGTCTTTGACAATGTCTGTCATCCTCTCTCATAACATCTGGTTTACTGCATTTTTTTGACACTTCTCTGCTTTCACATTGATAGTGGATTTGGGGCTCCAGAGGTCTGCCATTGCTACCAAGTAAAGACAATGTAGACACACTTTTGGAGTTCTAGAGACAAGCCTTTGGTCTCAATATACAGATATCTGAATGCTACACTATAGCTTGCATTATATCAGATCAAAATAGATGATCTAGTGATCTTCTGACCATAAACTCTATGTCAACAAGTACTCACATTTCTGTTACTAACAGATCTTTAAAGTCCATGTGTTGCTTTTTCTTTGCTGTTGAAGCTTCTCATTTTTGCCACTTAGCCAAGTTGGTATTGGGCATCTATCAGAACAACCATTCTGACTGTTTAATAACTCAGCTGATATCATTGTGGCCATGCCAGTGCTATTCTTCCAGCTACAAGACGTATCCAGTGAGCAAAACATGTTTGAACCATGTTAGCTGGGGGGAAAAAAGCACATCTGGATGAAATAAAAAATGAATCTGAAGTTTTCCAAGAGCAGATATTTTTACTCTTTCCTGGGATCAGCTGAGAAAATGAAGTTCAGAAGACAGTATCAGTGGAATGGCTCTTCTTCGGTCATTTCAGCTTAAGCTGAACAGGGAAGTATTGAAAAACTTTTTGGAAGATCTGATTGTGGGGTTTGCTGTGCAGCTCCCAGAGCAAAAGAGGTACAAATAAATAAAGGTGAACATCCAGAGATGGCCTGCTTGAGACCTACCTGTACCAATTCTTTGACATACCATGTTGTTTATCCCTAAAACATTCACTGAGCCAACTACAGCTATATTTGCCCTCTGTTGTGGTTTAACCNACGCAGCACGATAGCAGCCACTAGGAAGAAAATGAACTCTGAATTAAGCTGAAACCAGGATACCCTCTTACAAAGGTACCTCTCCAGGAGACATTGCTTTTATGTCGCCTCTCCTCTTCCCCTTAAAAACAAAATCGAAACAGTTCTGGTCTTTGTTTTAATGGCAAAAAGCTTGAAAATGGGTACTTGAAATGCCCATGAGGAAAATTTGAAAGAGAAACTCTTATTTTTACAAGTCTGCCTGTGTGGGATGAGCCAATTCACATATTTTTGAAGAGCTGGGTTGCCAGCACTGTATGCCAGGCAAGTTTTGGACCTGATCTCTGTCCCTTGGGCATCCAGTGCTCCTAATCCAACAGCGAAGATGAAACACAAGAGCCAGGACCACTGTTATTCTGGGAGAGGGCCAACAAAAAGCGGTGCAGCTCTGCATTCAGACCTGGGTGTCATTGCATGAATAGATTCCATTATTTATAGTCTGCTTTCACCTGCAATTGATCAGCAGTGCCAAGTCAAAGCTTTATATTGTGTTTTGCCTCTTAAATCGCCATGTATTTCAGTATCTCTATGTATCCGTGTCACTAGTAAGTTAACTGAAGAGCTGATTTCTATCAGATGAAAGACTGACCTTGACAAATCTACTTTACAGCTGTGCATATTGTTGAAGAAGACAAGATAAATAAATCTTGATCCTTCTTTCTTTGTATAGAATGCCTGTTGTATTTTTATCTGTAAAAGTTTCCATGACTCTTCATTTCATAGCAGACAGCTGTTTGTGAAAACCATCTAGCAAGTCTCGGCAGTCCAAGGAAAGCCCGTGAGCACTGCTGGTAGCTGTCAACATATGCTGGTAGTTGTTAACGTTTTGACAGCTGTAATGACAACACAATATTTTGTGTTTTGTATTTTGTTTTCATTAAAACCTTTTCTTACATCTTAACGATTTCTGACTTATAACCCTAAATAAAGTCATCAAATGCATAAATCTGATTCTTCTTGATTAGTGATGTGCTTGGTTGGTTGCCTCCATTCTAGGTACCTGTGGTATCCTGTTTTTACACAAGGGATGTAAACCTAGGCTCTGCCTAGGTTTGTTCTGACACGTAAGCAGTCTGCTGCCAGAGCTCTTCTGGCTGGGAACAAGGATGTCCCCCTGTGTAGGTGGGACTTGAGAGGCCTGGATTTCTTGCTCTTCCAAAGATCTTCTACATGAACACCTCAGAGCAGGTCTATCACCTCCAAGGACCTCTGCATATCTGCCCAGCATCGATGCAGCTTGCGGGGAGCCACACCAATTCCCACCAAACCCACAACGACCGGGCTACATCTCTGGCTGCAGTTTCCTTCCTTTCCTCCACTGGGACCTGCTCCACTGGGCGAGTAATTTAATATGAATTAACCACAGAAGAAACAGAAACAACTTAGTGGTTAGGGTACTGCCTTCCTTTCCCTGAGATAAGTTTCTGTATTTGCTGTTAGCCTTCAGAAAAGAAGATATAACTGGGAGTAGACCAGGATCCGCTGCCCTCCCAGGTCAGCTGCCCATTCAGCCAAATAAAAAAGGGCCTGATTAATTTTTAGTATTTTTATACAGCATGTGACAGCAGTGCTGAGCATCACAAAGTCTGGCAGAAGACAGGGGGAAGTTAGCAGAACAGACTTGAAGATCAGAGCTGAAAAGCCTCAGTACCAGTGGCTTGCAGGGAAATCTAACCACTAAATCCTCATTTTTGAAGTCCATTTTGCAAAAACGCAACTGTTCCTCCTTGGCTCACACCCTGTCCTTAGCAAAAAGGCCCCAGCAAAGAAGTGACATCAACAAAAAAGTCCTGCCAAGGTACCCACCAGAGGGAGTTACATGAATGCAGCAAACCCAGGCTGAGCTAGAAATGGTTATAGCCGGGCTGGGGAGAGCTGCCTGTGTGCTCCCCAGGACGGGTAAGGAGCCTGGGCCCGATTCAGCAAAGTACCGACCCGGACCTGCATAATCTTAAGTGAATACTCGGTGAACTCCTGGGAATTGCCCTGTGCCTTGCATTGAGCAAGGGTTTTATTAGAGTGGGGTCAAAATACTCGGCGCTTTGCAGGATCGTATGAGGAAAAGAAAAGACTCTGTTTACACCTCGGCTTTTATTTTTCCCTCACTGGTTCACTTGTTAGAAAGAAAGCTAAGCCAGGGCCAGCCCCGTTCCTGGGAGGCCCAGGGAGGAAGCATTGGAAGAAAACCCAATTGCTTCCACTCAGGAAGAGTTTTTGACAAGGCTGCCTCGAACACGGCAACTGCAGAAACCACTGCTCTTGCCGGATCCCGGGTCCCTCTCCCAAAGAGAAAAACAATGAAATGATGACACCTCTTCATCCAAAACATAGGATAAGCCTCTGGTTCAACGTGAGGTCTACCTCTGAGATCTTTTTGTCCAATTCACGTTAATACTATTTTCAGCAGGGAGGACAGTGTGTTCTATCCCAAATAGTCAAATTCCTGCCTCCCTCTGCCCCGGAAAGCAGGCAAAGGATCACAATGCTAGCAAACCACTGTGGAAATATCCCAGATTAGAAATACCATCTTGGAGTTGTTTTTGTTTTGGGTTTTTTTTTTTAATGCCTCTCCTGGGTATCCTAGAGTCTTGAACAGTTCCTAAAAGAAATTTAAGAAAAAGCATACATGTTCTTACTCTGCTGGAGACTTTAGTCCAAATTCTGCATTTATATTAGAATAAAGGAGCACAAGGAGTTAATGCCAGTTGTGTGCTTCGACACAACTCTTGGCTCAAGGCTAGCAGAGGCTGTGAGAAGATGTTAAATGAAGATGATTCTTGCCTTGATGAGATTATTTTCTAATAACAAAAAAAAAAAAGAGGAAAAAAAAAAGGCACCGCAGTATTAGAAAAGGACTAGGCTGTTGTTTCTGTGACCACAAGAACTGTCGGGGGAACAGAAGGAGATGCAGAGAGGGTTTTGCCTTAGGACATTCCTGAGCCTGAATTCCAGTCCCAAAAGCAGCCGGCCCCCAGTCCCTGGCACAGCCCTTTGTCACCTCTCCTCCCTCTGTAAACCAGGCATCTTAATATCCCCCCCCCCACTTTTCACAGGAATGCTAAAGAAAATGCCTTGAAGATGAAGTGCCTGTATTGCTGTCACGCTGCCAATTCTCCTGTGCTGCGCAGATTCATATGGTAACAGGAGCCAAGGTCAGGGAAGCATTAGTCAGTCTGAATTTGGTGAACGGGGGTGTCGGTGCCTGATAGCCCTCGCTTGCAGATTAGATTAGCATGCCATGCTCTGCCTAGGTTATCCTTGAAAATCACTTCAGCTACTGCAGGAGGCGGCTGTTCATTGCACTAGCAGGGTTGAAAGCAGGACAGTTACTTTCAACATACATTTGCTTCACCAGTCCTGATTTTCCAGGTTGTTAGTGTTGCTTTAAGCCTATATGATTTGAATGTAAATATCCCCAATATTTTTAATGGGGTGCTACCAATCCATTCGTATTTAAGCCAATGTTCTTTAATCCCTTTCCTCTTTTCATTTCTTTCAAGCAAGGGGCGTTAACTGACGGGCCATTTTCAATGGTGGTTCCCTCACTGTGGACATCTTCTTGGTCCTATCCCAGGGTGTAGGGTTTTGTACAATGAATTACTGCAGGAAGACTGTGATTTAACATCCACCAAAGCTGTACATCCATGGGGTGCAGAGCAGCACGGAATATTACCTCGGCAAAGCAGGGCATCCACATCAGGGTAATTTCTTACCTGACAAGCCCTGTCATAAGCAAGGCCGATGAGCTTGTGTGCAATGTGCTCTGCCTGCTGTGCTCCCAGTTTGGAGCCAGCTAGCTGGGCCCCAGCTGTCAGGCACCATGCTCCACTGCTCCGTGCGATGAGGAGCTGCTGGCAAGTTCATCCTTCGCTGCTGGGTTGGAGAAAACATCTGGGATGACAGCAGGTAACCTCGGTCCTGAGGCAGGAGACAAGCAGGTCAGGTCTATGAGGCTTCTTTTGATTGTATCACAAATGCCCTTTGCAAATCTAACATATTTATTTTTAAAACATTTTCATGATAGTGAAACATTAAGAATGAAGAAGAAAATGCTAAGTGGGTTCTCAGTGCTGTTTGCCAGTCACCTTTAGTCTGCTGTCACTTGTAGTCTAGGGGAAAGACAAGTCTTTTGAAGCACTACTGATATTATTAGAAATCTAAATACTTGCACTGCCTCTCCGTGTCTCCATCAGTCTCACATAAGACACCAGCTTTTCTGTCAGCAGTTGTCAAGGTTGAAGTCCTGACGCCAGCCCTGCTGTGCTCACCAGGAGGCTGGGACACAAAGAGGTGGGGAGAGAAGATGGATCTAAGTCACCTCTCCTGCCCTTTTGCACAACCTATTGCAGTTAAAGGGATGCTCAGGTTGTGGTGGAGAAAGCAGGGACCACGCTGCCTTGCAGTGACGCAGTGCTTCAGCTCTGCTGCCCTTATAGCCCGTCCCTCCTCGTCCCAGTGCGCCCACTCACTCTTAGGGCAAGTTTTCCTCCCCCCTGCGACAGTGGAAAAGCACAAAGTGAAATACCAAGACTGGGCTTGTGTCAGTATGAACAGGACTGGGGAAAAATGCCAACAAACCTGGTCTAGAGCATTTTTCATTTAATTCTGTGGGACTCTGGCAATAAATATATGTTTTTTATGGGAGTTCCTTCTGCTCTGACCCTCATTCAGTAAATTACATATGGTTCAAGAGTGTGAAACACTCATCCCAAAACGGAGACATCTCCCAGCTCCACAGTCATTCTGACAGAGATCTCATTGCTCTATACAGGCAAATCAGCTTCCAAAAAGCAGTATGTTTCTGGAGGGACAATATTAACAAAATCAAAGTGCGTGTGAGGAAAATCTAAGCTGGGGCCAGGAAGGCATTCAACTGTCGGTAAACACTCCCTCCTCTTTATTCCCTACTGCTCCCTTGTCCCCTTTTTCGCTGGCACAGGAAAAAAAAATCCTGATTAAGCCATAAATGACACAAGGCAAATTTAATTTTTGCAGTGAAACCAGTGTGAAACAGCATTGGGCTGAATTAAAGCCATACAAACTGGGGATAAGTCAAAGCATCCCAGGACAGCCACGACGTTGCTGAAGACTGCGAGGGAAGCAGGGCCAGGAGTCACATGGAGATGAGTCCTTGCAGAGAGTCATTTCTAACACAGTCAAAGTTGAAATACAGTCCAAAGTGAGACTGCTGTAAATAAAGGGAAATTTTATTAGTTCCAGATGGCATCATAACACTAAATTTCAGACAAATCAAAGCCAAAAGGCTGAAGAAAATAAGCACCCCTTTTGGCCCATCTCACAGAATGAGGTATTGGCATCAGACAGCCCCTCGGAATATGGAGATGGTTATTCACATACATGTTCCTTTCAAAATAACAAAAAAGACAAACAAACAAACAAGAACAGGGGCTTCCTGCCTGCCTTCTCCACATTTCTGTTATAGTCTGGTCTCTATATGTTTCACCAGGTGAGACCATAGGAATCTTTTTTTTCTGCTTGATGAATTTTGATTGTTTCCAACCTTAATGAGTCACACATTTCCATCTGTAGTCAGCTGTACCGTGCACACCTACTGACAGGGAACAGAAGTCAGGGTTATCTGTGTCTTGATCATCTCTGAAGCAAGAGAGCCAAGTCTATGAGAAAATCAAAGGTGGCTCCACTGACCCCAGTAGCATAACTTTGATTAGCTATGGTGGGTTCAGGATTTCACCCCAAACATTCCTCCTGCAGTCTATAAACTGAACCTGAATCTGAAACTCAGGTTTGGGTTTCTCTCACTTTTCCATCACCATTAATATGTGTTTGGACTTTCATAAACAATTGTGTTTCTGTTCCATAAACCAGAAGCCTACTTTAATGCTGTGAACTGTGTTGTCCCTGCAGAGCTTGCAAGGAGAAGCAGCAGAGCAAGTTTATTTTAGTCAATCAAGTCAGTTGGTAAGGTCTTGTGTATACACAGGAATTCAGTCTGCTGCATAAGCAAGGGCCAGACATGTTTACGTGGTAGATATAGCTTCTAGTTTTATTAATTTCTTTGCTATGTGTGGAAGTTGTTGACTTCTTAGAGAATGAAAGTAGCAAAACTAACTGAAAACACGTAATACTTCAGCAGGAACACAGGGACTGCTGAGACTTTTGTAGGGCTGTGGCCTCTGCTGAGACTTG
>VZTL01040784.1:21539-44874 GCA_013400535.1 Scopus umbretta
CCCCGCTGCCCAGTAAGTTGGACAGGCTGACGTGCTGCCCCGGGGCGTGTGTTTTCCCTCCGTGGTTTCACCCAGCAACTACAACAGCCTCCTGTCTACAGACAAAGGGGAAACCAAGGCTGGAGGAGGCAGGTTCAATGTATGCTGGAATGGTGTGTGGCTGCCATCCATCACCCAACATTGGGATCCTCCTGCCCCGGAGCGATGGAGGGAGGGTGTGCTATCGGCCAGGGTACAGCTCGTCCCTGCTCTGGGGTCCCTAGTCATTCTGCCTTTGGGAGAAGGTCTGTGCGTGGCTGTTGCTGAACATCTCGTACGCACAGCCCTGTTGAGATTTATCAGCTCAGAGTCAACCTCAGCCAACAGCAGATCCCACATGCGTGCCAGCCTGGCTGCTCCGTAGCCTAGACAGGAGCCTGGGATGCAGCAGAGCTCAGCTGGCATGGGAGAAGCTGATAAAGGAGGGATGTGCAGGCAATCACACCTTGCCCGATTTGCTCAGCAGTCCCCAACTAAGTGACGAGAGCAGTGGTGCCAGCCACCATGTCCCTGGGAGCGACGTGCTATGGTCCCAAGCTGCGCTCCATGCTGCTCTGCCAGCACGTTCCTCCCTTGTGCGCAGCTGAGCCGATGCCTCTTGTTGCTCACCAGTAGATCCCCTCTTGCCCCTGTACTTTGATTCTTTACTTCGTGCACTGACAGCTCATCCCACCTGTCCAGCCACTGAAATTCCTTCTCTTTGCTCCATAAGCTAATTTTGCTGGACACCGGTTCACTTCAGGTCTGTCTACAAGACATTTTCTACGCCTCCACACTCGGATGAAATTTCTTAAGGATCGTGTTAAATAGATACATTTTTAGTGTTCAGATCCAAGGACACATGTGCATGAGGGAAAGTTGTCATGCAGTCCATAAATACAGAGTAGAGAGTAAATCTGTCACAAAGATACCAAGGTTATGCATTTAAACGGTCTCCCCAGGGTATTTTATGACAATTTTAACAGCAGGCAGGGTTGTCGCAAAGCAGATCATAAATAAGCATTCTGCAATTTTATTTTTTTTTTCTCCTTAAGACTTGCTATTTTGTTTTTCCCCAGCAGCTAGGGTAGATGAGAGCAGTATCTTCAGAGGAGCCACAGAGCTAGAGAAAACTAGACTCCATTTTTTCTTCTGGGGGTTTAATTTTTAGCCTTATTCAGGTCACAAGTGGATGAACTGGGTTAGCCTCTGACTCTTCTCCAGAGGTCCTTGCTTGCTTGCTGCCTCCACGTGGCATTCTGCTCGGGAAAAGCTCGGAACGGGAGAGCTGAGGAGATCAGGACCGGAGGACACCAGAAAAGTGTAGGCAGCCCAGGTCTGGGGTAGTAGCAGCGGTGAGTTTGCTCAAGTGCAAGGGGCAGAACAGGGAGCCCATGGGTGGAGAAGCGATGGAGTGTCTGGGTCAGGATGGAGGTGTTGCAGGCGTCCCAGGTGGGAGTGGGATGCTACTGCCTTTTGGATCCTGTGCACTGATGCAGGACATGAACCTCTCGTGTTCTGCCTTCATCACTTGGTATTTCACAGCACTGGATCAGCTTTTGGCTCTGTCATTATGGGCTGTCACGGACTCCCGAGGGGCTTGTTGAAACTGCTGGTTTCCTTGACTTTTTTGGCCATCTTTTCTAGATAGGGTGACAAGCAAATGGTGGTACTCTACAGGCAGCTAGTCCTCTCCAGTGTGGAGATACTCTTATGAAACTACTTAGTATGGACATAGCAACAGAGGGTTAAACTGTTTGTATTGCTTCCTTCCTTCTGAGAAACACCCTCTGTACAATAAGAAACGGCATGTCTCAGATGTGTTTTAATTCCCAGCTAAACAGAATGGGTAGACATTTACAGATGGACTGGGAGTCCACTCCTGCTAGAAAGGTGCTGTCTTGGCCTGCAAGCCCATTGCAGAGAGAGCTTGGGCTAGAGACTCCTCCGTTGATGCTGGTTCTACCCATGCCAACTGCTTTCAGCACAGGCTCCCTCCTGCCTGTGCAGATGCTGGCGTATCGCTGGTACGTCTCTCCTCTCTCTTTTACAGCTTGTCTCCAGCATCAGAGCTGTGAAATGTGTGTGACCTCGGAGCTGACCTTCAACTGCAGCTGGTGTCACGTCCTGCAGAGGTAGCTCGGATGAGTTCCCTTCCCACCTCTTCTCTTGCTAATGTTTCTATAGCTGGGAGAGCAAGTGCAACTCTAGGTGTGGTGCCTGTATCAGTGTTGCTGGGTTTTTATTATTATTTTCCTTTTTATTGGGTTGTTGGTTTTTTTTGTTGCTTTTTGGTTTAGTTAGGTGCATAGTCTCATAGCCATGGTTAAGAGGTGATATGATCTCTGGTTACAAGCCATTGAAAGGAGGCATTTCCTGAGCCTGGCGTTCTTGGTCCTAATGTTTTGCTGCAGCAGCTGGAACAAGTTGAGACCAGAAGCAAGACTCACATTTCTGTTAGTGAGATTAAACATGGGGGAAACGTGTCCTGACTTAGGCTGTGATTTCAGACAGAAGCGCAGGGCAGGGAGGCTGGGACACGCTCAAGTCTGAAGGACAGCAGGTAGGTCACAGAGCCGGGGATGCTGATCAGCTGCAGGGGACAGGCCCTCTTCGTCGGGGATGAGACACAATGAGAGCAGGGGGCACTTGCTGCTTTTTTGGGGGTAAGCAGAGGGTCTGGGGAGACGGGGCTGTCCCTGCTGCAGTCCCAGCCATGCAGCAGTCTTGCTCTTGCTCTCTTTCAGCTCAAGCAGCGCGATGCGGAGCGTGAGAGAGTTTAATGAGATTTTGCTGAAATACTTATGTAGAGCTAGTGGCAGGGGACAGGACCCAATAACACAGATCCTCACACGTGGCATGGGGACAGCCGTGCTTGGGAAATGCCCGGCTCTCCCAGGAAGGCACGCTGGCTGGCCCCCTTCCCCGGCTACCTCCTGCAAGGGCAGCCTTGCTTCGCCCCGGCATCGCTCGCAGGGCACCTTCACTCCTCCTTTCTGCAGCCCTTCTCTCGCTACGCTTAAGACTTGCACCCTCTCCTTACAGGCAGCAATTTCAGCGAGGTATGAACAGGGCAGCTGGGACAGGGAAAGATCCTGGGTCATCAGCAAAGTGACGCTATAAGTCAGCGTTGATTCACTGCCTTTCAGTGGGCTGGCATACAACCCGAGCCAGGGGAACGTCATTTTTCAGTGACGGTTGCTCGGTGGTGGCTTCAGATCAGAGAATATTATGCTCTCGCAGCTGAGAGAGATGTGTGAAACCAGATGTGGCTTTGGTAGCAAAACCAAGCGCAGGATACAGTGGCTTAGTCTGGATCTTGTTTGGGTTGAAACCCCAGGGTTCAAGGACTTCGTCATTCTGCCTATTCCAAATTCACGGTGTTTGCAAACCCAGTCTTCCTAAATCCAAGTCACTGTTGCTGATGTTTGCTCTTATCACTTACAGTACGGTGACTTCTTGATGTGTTGGCTAAAAGCCATCCTCCCCGCAGCAGTAACTGCATATCGGCAGCCCGGTCCTGAAGAGGTTAGGTTACAAACGGGAAGTACAAATGGCGAGTGTGGCAGCAACTACAGGCTACAGCAAGCCTACCGCTATCTTGTTGGCTTTCAACCAGGTTGGTTTTGCAAAGCCAACGTGATCTTTCTCAAGGAAGTTGGTAGGGTGGCTTCCAGGCTTTGAACTTGTACCCTGAGTCCAGCTCAGTGATTTAACCCCGGAGTCCTCTCAGCTCTCTTCTGGACAGTGGGGTTTGTATTTTTGCTTTTGCTGAGCCTGTAATCATTACAGGAACTGTACTTTAAGTAAAGATCTCAGTGACTCAGCAGGACCTGAAGTTCTTTTTGGCTTCTCCTCTTTTACTGGCTGGTAGTTGGGTAAATTTGTGCTTGTATGAGCTGAACCCCTGATTCATATTTTGGTAGTCCCCAGAGACTTTCCAAAGGTCAGAGTGCTACTTCATTCCCTCTGTTTCTGTAGAGATGTCTCTAGCTGGTGTTTTCCTGATGCCGTTTATAATTTCTTGAATGTGTTTTTCCTGTGCAGATGTTGCTGGAAAAAAAAACTTTCATGGGGATCATGGCCTTGCCCTGGCACGGAGTCCAGGGAATGGAAATTTGAACTCAGCCTATATATTTTTCCTATTTATCTGCTTCTCTGTTTCCCTTAGAGAAGCGGTGTTGACCCTTTTCCTCCTCTGTGAAGAGGAACATTTGGGTCCTTCCAGCACAGCTGTACTGGAAACTCCATGTCTTTGGAGACCAACTTGTACATAATCTTTCCAGTCCTCAGATATTTGTTTGTCCAAGTATCTGTACACAGCGCCCATCAGGGCAGCATCTGGGACTCTTAGGCAGCTTAGAAATCATTAGCAATGCCATGCACATAGAGCGGGCAAATGAGCATTATTGTTGCTGGGTCTTTCAGGAATTCTTTTCAGGAATTTCAGGAATGTTTTTCTCCACAGATGTTCCAGCGGCTTTGACCGATACCGTGAGGAGTGGTTGTCCTATGGCTGTGGCCAGAAGGTGAGACTGAGCGAAGAATCACTTCTCTTAGGTCCTCTGCTAGGAATGATGCTGAACTGCTGAAAAAAACATGGCCATATCCCAGCTCAAAAAACTCACAGCTCCGCTTGACCCACGCTGTTCTGGAAAAGGCTGAATATCTCTTTAGTTATCCCTTTCCCATTACAGCAGGACCACTGATCCACTTAAGAGAGGATGTCTCTATTGGAAGAGTTAAAAGATGATCCATCTAATCCAGCATTACCTGGTTTTGCCTTGCTGGTGTCTTGTTTCTGTGCTGGGTGGTGCTGGATGTTCAGTAAAGATGCAGAGACCTCCAGAAGTTACCAAATGGTGCAATCTGAGTACACTGGGATATTTTTTTCTTCACTTTCTGAAGGATGACTCTTACTCACTCTCAAGCATGAAGAAATTAGCCCTTGTGATTTTTTTTTTTTTGTCCTTGTTAGCACAATTATCTCCACATTGGATGAACTAGTTTCTTTGTCTCAGAAAGATCAGCTCTAACAAAACATCTGTTTCTGCTTTGGGGTTTTTTTTTGTTGTTGGGTGTTTTTTTTCCCCCCACTGAAAACTCAGCTTTGTTCCCTGTTAACCAAGAGGGTTGAGTGAGGGAAAAGGAGGTCACAGAACCTCTGTAAGGTCATTCAGTGATGCAAGAAGGTCAGACTGTAGGACCTTGCCAGATCATTGTAATTTGTCCTACTTAAGTGGTTCCCAAACTTTTCCAACTCTTCTCCAGCCTCCAGGTCATCCCCCACCCATACTTCTTCTGGTACTTTTGGGCCATGTCCCCTGCTTCCACTCCAGTGTTCGAACCCCAAGGGCTCAGGAGCCCTAAGCCTGGGAAGCACAATCCTCACCACTGGCACTCTTGCTAGAAGAGAGCTAGGAAAAGTAGCTGTTCTTCGTTTTCTTTCCAGTCAGATGAGAAGACCTGCAAGGATTTAGCAGAAGGTGACCGCTATTCAGCACCTCCTGACAGCTCTTTCTCACCGCTGGATGAAGATGTCACCACCTCCACGTCCTCGCTTTTCATTGACAGCCTCACTACAGAAGGTAGGGGCAGGTGGGGTGAGCAGCTGTGGCAGGGACACCCCATCCTCGACGCTTCTCCCTGGAGAGGTCTTTCACTCCGGTGCCTCATAAAGCCAATTCATATCCAAATAAATACAGTAGCAAACCCATCTTTGAAGCACAAGGGCAGGGGTGAATGCAGGAGGCAGTAGGAAGGAGAAGGAAGGGCAGCCTAAGAGGTGAGGCTCAGAGTGATGGGGTAAGGGGAGGGATGAAACCCTCTGACAGGAAGAGTTTTACAGTTGCATCGCAGCCCTTTTATGTGTTTGTGAAGGTCAACAAGCAACTGCTCCCTGGTGGACAGACTCCCCAGCATCGTAACAGAGGTTAATACTGTGTATAGGGGCTCACGCTTTTAATGTGCTTGGTCCTAGCTGGTGGCTCAGGGCTGCCGGTACTCTCAGACTGGCAATAATACAGCATAGTCTTGTGATTGCCCTCTGCTCAGGAATGGTGTTTGTTCCAGCGTAGGAAATCTCCAGATAAGGACCCAAGTTTCCCTCGAGACACCCATGTTCTAAAGCTTGGTAATCCTATTAACACAGGGTTGGCTCCTCAGATCCTAGCGGCAGGTATCACTTCAATTTTGCTGCTTAATAGTCCCTAACGCAAACTGCTAATTAGAATAAATAGAAAGGAACATTAGTAATTGTCCTTCAGCAATGGGAAGGAGTTGGGGGGAGGAACGGAGTGCCTGGCTGCTAGAGTTGACTTTGAAAGGAGCAATTAAAGGAAGGGGGAGTGTAACACCACCACTGAGATTATTTTCCAACTCATCGCCAATTCTTGGAAAAAGAACAAGAGGCTTTCTGTGACATAGTCAAGCATGAAGTTAATTTGTAATCTTGGAAGGAAACAAACAGCCAGCTGCATCAGGCAGCGAACTTTATCTGGAGAAGCACAGCAAAGGAACAAGCAAAGCAAAGGAGTGGAGCCACCCCTCTGCATCCTCGCCAGCCAGCCCAGCTCACTGGCTCTGCTCATGGAGATGTTTGTGGACTGACTCGCTGGTCGTGTGTCAGCGCCGCAGCGAGCAAACGTGTCAGCCAAGCAGTAAGAATTCTGGATCCGGATTTCAGCTGGACTTGCGAGGGTAGTGATGTGGAGACCATCAGAACATAAAGCCTCGTACAATATATTCTGGTTCTTCCCGAAAGAGATGAAGCATGGAATCGGGTTTTGGGTCCCCATGGGGGACATCTACAGCGTAGCATCCCATTGATTTATTCGGGATGTATTAGCAGTGTATTGCTGCAAATGCCATAGTCTGAACACAGCCAGCCATAAGGGCTGGGGCCCCATCCAGCATTCGCTTACTGCTCTGCTTTGCACATTGAGCGTATTTAAAGCCTGGTTTGCTCAGATGTTTGTGCTCCAGGTGCCACCTTTGTGAAGGAAGACAACAAACCGTAAGCTGTGTGCTCTCACTATTGTTGTTTTCTGGGTGCCTTCCTCTTCCACCAAACCTAGAGGTTTAACACTGTCACTGGCCATGGAAATGCTGTGCAAGAGGTGTGTTCTGACAGTGGCCCCGTTGTTACAGAGGGATGAAAGCGGGTGGGAAGCATGCAGAATAGCATAGAAGACTCCTAACTTTATTTTTTTGCCTTTGCCTCTTTTAGATGATACGAAGCTCAATCAGTATGCAGGAAGCGAAGGTAAGCCCTTAATCTTCTCTCTGCCTGCTCACAGTCGTTCCAAGAGAAAACATGTTACACTGAAATCAAATGCACCGGGGAATTGCGATCAGTCAGCGGAGTGGACGGGTGAAACTGAGATTGGAGGGATGTAATCAAGATAAGACTCCTATTGTCCTTACCCTGATTAATACCATTGCAGGTAGAGAAAAGTGAGAGTCAGGACCAATCTGGTTTACCCTGCTGCTGTTTGTCTGCTATTCCCACTTAGTTCTGCTGTGCAAACTAAGACGAGTTTTCTCTTTCCATGTAATTCCCTTTCTTTTCAGTTTTTACATAGACACAAAGTCCTTTTTTCTTTTGAATTTCCCCAGCTGTGCCAAAGAGCAGTATAAAATCCAAATTTAAAAAGCATCCTTAGCCCAGCTCTGCCTTTTTCCTCTCTGTTCCCATGAATCCTTTCTCAGTCCAAGTTTGTTCAGCAGCCCCAAGGGCAGGGAACCGAACTGTTGCTGTAATGCTCTTACTAATTCCAGCGTAAGGGAAGGTTCCAAGCCCTCTTTGCCTGACGTCAGGTTTGCAAGAACTGCGGTCCTATGCAAACCACAAGCCCATCCCTCTACCTGAAAGCAGCTCAGGGAAGTTAAACTGGCTAAACTGGGTGCAGGCTCAATTCCTTTGCAGGCTTGGGGCCTTTGAAATGCACGCTCTTCCCAGTTTCAGCCAAATTGCTCCCCAAATGGCTGGTAATGTCACTGTTAATATATGCCAGATATACCCTCTGTAGCTCTGTGCAATTGCATATTCATAGCGGAGGACTGAGGGCAAGCTGGAGGGCTGTGGGTAAGACACACCAAGGACCCCACTCAGCATATGGCTAATGGCTTTCTATCAGAGTGAGCAGCCAATATATAAAGAATATGGATTGGAGGGGGGGGGTTACTGCATGGTGGTGCTTTAATCTTCTTTCAAACCAGCTACTGCTATCATCCAGAAGGGATGCTGGAGCTCAGACAACTCTTTGGTGCATCTTCCCCTCTCGTTGAGCCTGACAGCAGCAGGCTAAGTTGCTCAGTCGCACGTGCAGAGCTCTGAAAGGTCTTGCCTTGCTTTTCTTTTATGTCCTTTCTTTTACCGAGGTCTCAGCACAGTTCAAGACTCAACTGACTCCTTGTTTGCAGGTGTGGGAAGCAGCCTTCCTTCCAAGAAAGCAGGTGCCCCGATTCACACAGGTACTATCGTGGGGATCGTTCTGGCTGTGTTGCTCATTGCAGCTATTATCCTCGCTGGAATTTACATCAACAGCCACCCCACCTCCAACGCTGCCCTGTTCTTCATTGAGGTGAGTGGAGCACCTTATCCCTGGCTGGTTTTCTCTTCCTCTGCTATCAACACAAATCCTAACCTTCTTAGAGGAGAGCAGGGAGCAAAGAGAAGCGGAGAGAGGAACTTTGATAGAGTTCATATCCCAGTTTCTTTTCATGGTCCTACAGTCACAGCTAATCTCCCAACCTCCAGTTGATGATGTTTTAAACTTAGGCTCTCTCCCTCCCACACTGTTTTATTTTGCTCCCGTTCACATGCTCCCTTTCACACATTGCCTTTTTTCCCCCATGCAATGTTAGACTCTTCCACCTGCTTGCATGAGCAGTTGACACGCAGCCTGGTTGGAGGGCTCAGTTGGAGCTGTGACATAATTGAGATCACTGCCATTTGAATTGCCCAGCTGGATTGTGTTGACTAAAATTGTCAGACTTTACTGATAGATGTCATGCCATCAGCTACTGGGTAAGTGGTGGTGTGAATGCTCTAAATGGAAGATTGTAATTCTTGGAAAGATAGGGGGTCCAACGATCTCCATCTGCTGTTAAAAGCCAGAAGACCGCTTGGTGTAGGATCCCGAGGCAGTCAGAAGTGGGCTGAATCCTGGCACAGGAGCTGCTGCGGAGGGAGTGAGCAACACTTAGCCCTCAGCCTTTACTTATCACTCGCTGGCTTTTTCCTAGAGCACTTCTCTTTCCTCCATCTGTCCTGTTTGCAGCGACAGGCTTCAGAGAATTGATCTGCACGGCCTCTACCAGTTTAGTACCTGAGCACTTGGCAATGCTTGATGCATTTATCTTCACGCGGCTGAGAAGGGGCAATGCACTTGTCCCTGTTTTGCAGATAGAGAGGAGACACCGAGCTGACACGTATGTGGTCACAGGGGAAGCCTCTGGCTGTCCTCGGCTGCACAGGCCACCCTTGTTCTGAGACTGATGTGAGATTTTACTTAAAACTTCCATTTCCTCCCAGCTCCCCATTTGAACCTTATTAGTAGGTCAGCTCAGTGAGATCGATGCATTGTAATGAATTCTTTTAAGCATGAAGTGATTTTTTAAAAAAATTATTTTTATTAATAAAAAGTCAAACTTTCACAAAGAGAGCATTGTTTTTGTTTCAGGACCAAGTTTCCAATTTCCCTGCAGGCTTGGCGTGAAAGGCTCTGTCATAGCTTCTGATGGGTCTTTGTTTCTGTCCACAGCGAAGACCACATCACTGGCCTGCCATGAAATTCCGAAATCACACCAACCGTGCAACGTACTCGGAGGTGGAGCCAGCCAGCCAGGAGAAGGAGGGCTTTGTCGAAGCAGAACAGTGCTGAGCGCTTCTCCCCCTGCGTCTCGAACCTCCCATGTCTCAAGTGTTGGAGTCTTCTGTTATTCTATTGCAAAGTCTTTCCCCTCTTGGAAAAGAAACAGCAAGCAGAGGAAAAAGACCCAATGGAGCATTTGAAAAGAATGAGTCAGGGTGATGTGAGGCTGGGACTCGCCTGGATTCCTCACGGGACAGCAGAGCCCGCAGCGGCGGCAGTTAGTTGTGACATTGGACTCTGCCTGTAGCCCAGCACCGAAGCCCTGGATGTGGCGGTGGAAAAAAAGTGCAGTCAACGTTTTGGTTTGGCGTGGGCTTTTTGTTTTGTGGTTGGCTTTTTCCCCCTGCTGTGTGTGGCTGACCTCTTCCCTCCTCCACCGGGAGTCTTAACAGGGGCAGCAAAGGCGGGAGCAAACCTCAGTACAGGCAAAATACGCAGTTGCCTGAAGCAGCAGGCTCTTGGGGACAGAAAAACAGTTGATCTTTTGCTGCACGCTGGCTCTGCCTGCACTCAGGAAAGTTGGGCTGGTTGCCTCTTCCCCTCGCCAGGGAGAGGCTGGGTGGTGGGGGGTAGGTGCTGTTGGTGGCCCAGGAGAGGTAAGGTTGGCTCTCCAGGGCTCACCTCCCCTCTCCCATCCCCTCTCCCCCAGCTCCGTCCCTTTCTCCTCTCTCCCCTTCACCTTCTTTTGGGGCGGGCAACATTTAATTTTGTCTTCATGGCCGAGAAGCCTTGTACCCTTGTCTTTTCATGCTGCAGTTGGTCTTCCGCCACCATGGCTTCAACTCCATGCCCTCTTCTCCCTTCAGAGCAACAGCTTCCACCCCCTGCTCCAGAGAGAGGGAAACCTGACCTATCTTAAGGACAAAACCTGTGGAGGATTCACCTTCAGGATGTTTGTGAGCCAATGGCTCTGATGCACTTTTTGGCATCCAGTTAGTTTGCTAAATTACTAACTATGAACCTTACCCCAAAGGAGACAGAGTGTGAAAAAAAATCTTAGATTCCTTCAAAATACATCCTTGCGGTGTGGCCACTAATCCAGCAGGAACAGAGTAGGTTTTGATGGAAGAGGATGGGGACAGAGCACTAGCACAGTGTCCTCCCATGGGCTAAATCCTGAAGTAAATCCAAGCTCATTCATGGGCATGTCACAAAAATAAGGAGTGAAGGCATACGTGCCTTGATACCATTGAAAGTCTACAAATCACCTTGTTAACGTCATAGTTTTTAGAGCCTACTCAAGTCAGTGGACTTGTTTCTATTTTTTTATTTTATTATGTCTGTGATAGGCCCCTGGTCTGGATACATGTACGTATATCGTGATTCCAGAATCTGACCCTAACTAAGCCCTTCAATGCTAGACCTCTCAGGGTTTTCTACTCCTTCTGTGCAATCAGAATTCAGGATTAATCTGCAGAAATACTCTACCCTACTTCCACAGACACCAGCTGCAGGATTGGGCCCTAAACTGAGGGAAGCTTGTTAAAAAAAAAAGTCCAGTGTAAGGTAAAGTCTTCCTTCCCCCACCAAAAAAGGTGGTGGTTGTATGGGGCTTTTTTTCCTTTTTTTTTTTTCCTTCACATTTTCTCTTGATCCTCAGTTATTTATTCTGATAATCATGTTTGGTGCATATTTTATCCACTGGCTGGTTCAGCTGTCACTGGTAGTGATTACTGCCAAAGGCAGGGTCTGTCTAATTAATGTTTTCCTTCTCATCTGCTGAATTTATATAGCCATTAAAGATAAATATGGATGCTTTGTGGCATTTAGACCCCAGATTATACTTTCTCATACATAGCCACTAGGGAGACTTTTGCTGCATCTTATTATGGCATAAAGGCACCAAAATGCTCAAACAGGGTAAGTCAGGCTGAGTCGTGCCAAGTTGTTATGGCCCAGACAGTCTCTCTTTAGACATATTTTCAGATAAACTTTATTCCCAAATAAAGCTTTCAGCTGGAAGGTTGTTTTTCCCTATTTCCCTGAAGTAGAAAGAATTCAAAGGGATGCTGTCTGAAGTAGAAAGAATTCAAAGGGATGCTGTCATCTAGTTTTTGCCCAGGATCTGATCTCCTTTGAAATGGTTATGAGCTGGTAAGGAATTTTCTCTGGATTTAACTCTTTTCAAATAATGGCCTTGTTTTTATTATTTTTCTTAACATGCATACACAGTAACAGCAAGATTTTGGGGACTCCTCTTCCCCTACAGCCCCTAGAAATGCTAGGTAACATCCAAGAGTTCTTGAAATGCTGCAAATTTAAAAGAAAACAGACTTTAAATAGAGTGCAATTGATCTGTATAAATCACTGCTGCATTACTGCAGCCAGGATCTTAGAAGGATTCAGAAGAGGATTAGATACTCAGGTGGAGAATAACAACATCAAATGCCATAGCACAGAAACAGCTGAGATATGTAAAACACCTATACTTCAGGGCAGATGCCAAGTTCTGAGTGCCTGCAGTCAAAAAAGGTTTTGTTTGGTTTCTTTCCTTAAAGGAAAAAAAAAAAAGCCAAGCCAGGGTATTCTGTAGCTGTGCAACAGATGTTTGGTCTACCTTCTACTGAGGAATATGGTTTGGGGTATTGTCAGGTAGAGTGTTAACAGCTCCAATTCATCATCTCTCAGACCTTGTGGTAGAATAGATGGAGAAGTTACTGCCCATAGTCATATGCGTGCTCTGAGCTGAAGGTTTGGATTCAACTAGCATCTCCCACTGCCTAGCCTGGAGAAGCAAGGCACTTAGATGCTGTGCCTCAAGGAGGGGAAAAAAAAATATTCTGTCCTGCCTTTTGACACAAGGTCTAGCTCTGGGCACTTGAAGTTCACATCTGGGAAGCTCACGAGTCAGCAGGGAGCAATCTGTTCTGAATAATCTTTGCACATGGCTTTGTAGTGGAAGAGAAGAGGTTGTCTATTAAATTCCAGAAAGCCCAATGGTAATACTGCCGATGCCTAGAAGAAAGAGAAAAATATCTTTACCATCAACGAGTACTGCTGTAATGTTGAAGAGAACAGGAGAGTCTGGGCTCAAGTATAACGCTGGCTGCACCAGGTCAAACGCATCAGGATCAATACTCCTTTCTTAGCTGTGTAACTCTGACTTCAAGATGCCGGTTAATCTTGCTAGTCTCAAGTGCCGAAGCAAGAACGTGATGGTGGCGGCTGTGACATAAAAAGAGTTTGATTTTGCTTTTAATCATGTGGCTTCTCTAGCCACGTCCTGAGGTTTTCCTCTGGATTCTGATGAACCCAGCGTTTGGGCTTGCTTCAGAGCAGACTGCATAATGTACACGTGTATTGACCTGATTATTTTATAGCTATAAAATGGGCTGGGGCTGTTAGCTGTGCTCAGTGCGTTGCTTAGCCGGTTAAAAGAGGATGCAAAACACAAACAACTGCTACTGCTCCTCATTTGTCTTTCCAAGCACCGTGCCCTGGCAGTTTGTGGCAACTGCTGAGCGTGTCGTTTGGGTGTAAGGCAGCTGCCTGTCATCAGGCAGAAAATAACATCACGTATCTGCTCCTTGGCCACTCGTCTGCGTTCGGCAGTTGGGAAAACACAGCCCAGGGTTTATCAGAGACCAACGCGAGGTTGGTTCTGCTCCTGTGAAAGCTGGGGGCTAAACACCCCCCTCCCCCTTTTTTGACATCAACGGGAGCAGGACCCAGACCAAAAAATAATCTCTTAATAACTAAAGGCCTACTTTCCACATACTTGAATTTACAGCACAGTTGGACTATTTTGCGGGACTAAAGGCACTTTAACTGTCTTTTAATGCAATGTATTTACTATGGATTATCTGCATGGAATACAGTCTTAATATTAAAAAAAAAATCTTCCTTTTGGACTGCTTTGTTTTCAAAATAAAACATGCAAAGGATTATTGGTCATGTTATTTGAATTTTTAAGCAGGATGGGTATTATTTTCATCTTGTATTCTTTTAATTGATGCTATACAAATACAAGGATTTTTTTTTTTTAAGACATCCTTTTCTGTCTTAGTAACAACACATCATTATCAGGAGGTGTTCCCAAGATATATCTAGGCTAAAAAGCTAATGTAATTGAGGTTTGAATCAAGATGATAATTTTTTCCTAATTTTATTCTGCTCAGCTTATTTAGATTTTTTTTTTTTTGCAGGCTTCTCAGCTTGAACAATGAAGTTTGCTTGGCCCATTTGACTTTCTGACAGTAGTCAGGTTTACTATTTTGATCTCTGCACTAGCACGAAATTATTTCAAAAATGTAAATCACTTTAAAGGTCATTATCTGAGACCTCTGGGTAGGACATTCACGCTTAGGCTCCCTTTGCTATCGTACGTAAAAGTATGAACAAATTGGCACGATGCAGTAACTGAAAGGAGATGATTAACTGTAGGAAAAGGCCCACCTTCCAATTAACTATGGATATCAATAGATTCATTCCCGTGGGAGCTTTGACAGCACTGCTTCCACGCGTGTTACACCTTGAGTAGCTGGTAAGGGCACAGCCAGAACAAGGACTTACCCGTAACCCTTTCCATGCGCTTGCCTTGCAAACTGCTGTACCATGTAGAAACAGCCAAGGCAGCACAGGACTTGGAGCAATTCAGTCCTGCTTCACGTCCCCTACAAGAGGTAAGTAGGAGCCTCGTGAGAGACATACCAAGATAGAAGGATGTTGACAGAGGTAGGATACAGCTGTGGTTAACGGACTGGGTTGGGGTCCAGGAGATGCAAGTCTCCAATAATAAAAGCAGCTCCTGGTATCTCAGCTGCCTGTCTGTAATATGTGAGCAATAACGCTGTGTTTGGCCTGTAGCTATTTAAATTGTAAACCCCCCAGCCTGGGGCTGTTTCATAGCATGTATGCGTACTGTTCTTGGCCTTGATTCTGCTCAAGGAGCTGAATGCGTAATTTTCTAAGCGTAACTTTGTCCCCGCTGCCCTTCTGAAGTGAATGTCACCATTTTTTGTACCTCCTTTCAATGGCTATGACCGTGTTGCAATATTGGAAAAAGAAGTAATATATCAGCGTCTTCTCATTTTGGCTTTCACCTTCCCAAGCCCCTCACACCTTGTTCATCCCCTCTTCCCCAGGAGTCTTTTCCAGGCTGGGAGAAACTCTGCTAACACAATACAAGCAGCTAGAAGTTAATTTAAACATGGTAAACATATTCTATTCTCCAAATGCCTTGTTCTGTTTTTTTGAGCAGAGATGTAGCAGATATATCATTAGAATATACATATATTCTCTCTATTTTATACACACACACACACACAAAGCAAATACTTTATAATATATAAACTGCAAAGATATCAGCTCTCCTGAACAAATAGTTTTCATACTAAACAACATCACAGAAACAGGGGGAAAAAAATACTCTAGCCATTTTGCAAATAAACAAGGGTTTATACCCTGGAAATGCAACTGCAACCTCAGGTACAACAGCATGCTGAACCATAATTAATAGCACTGAAAGCAAGTAGGGAGCAGATTGCTACAAAAGGGCCTGTGGGTGGTGGAATAAAATCTCAAATAGATGCACAGCTCTGAATCTGCATTTTACAAGTGCTGTGGAATTAAGCTTTGGTTACGACTGGGAGCAGGGAATTAGGGCTCGTGAAGTCCTTGCTTGGCTGTATATTAAATGTCTTTGTGCCTTGGGTTGCCTCACCTAGCAAGGAAGGATGGGAATAATTTCCTTTCTCACAAACAAATTGTAGATTTGCTAATATTTGTAAGATACTTTAAGGTGCTCAGGGGAAAGGTGTTTTCAAGGCTGGGTGGAATTGCTAAGGTGACTGCAAGCATCATACACATGTCCATCTCAGAAGCTGGTTTTTTGGTCTCTTACGCTCGCTAAAAGAATTCAGAAATCTTCTCGAGTCAGCTTTAGAGACGAGGAGCGGGTGCTGCTGTAGTCAGCCTGTCTGCAGGTTGAGTTAAAAAGGGCACGCTCGCCATGGCCGGGGAGCGGGGCAGCAGCACTCACCCGAAGTGGGGCTCATACAAACCCTGAACAGGTTTGGGGGAAGCCATGAAGCTTATCACACTGGGGTTTTTTATTATCTTTGTGAGACATTTTTATTAGTTTGCATAAAATACATTGCTGGCCCGTGGATGCGAGAAACAGTTTTTTTTGTTGTTGTCGCATTCAGCAAAGGGAAATGTACGCTCAAACACACACAAACACACCGTTCTCTAGCTCTGCCACACCAGCTATTTGCCTCAGCGACTGCTCATCCACCTCGCCCAGAAGGCTGCATCTGCCTCCCTGTCACCAGGGCTCCACGAAGAGCTAACCGCTGCCTTCAACACCCGAAGAGCTAACCGCTGCCTTCAACACCCGCACAATCTGCGGATGAACCTGCTGGGTGCTTGCCAGGGCAACAGTCACCTGGCGCCTGCAGCAAGGGCTGTTGGTATTTCAGGCAGGTAGTGCCACAGAAAACCTAGAGTGCAACTCTTTTCATCCCTTAATCAGACTGAATTATAAAATTACTAATCCAAAGGCTAATTACTAATCCAAAATGGTGGCGACAATGCCACTGGCACCCGTAGGCAGTTCGCTACCTCACCAACCCCTGCAGATGTACTTTCCACCCCGCACGCTGGCACGCTTCTGCCAGCCGGGCTTCAAACGGCTCAAGTGATGTTTCTGCCACCACAAATTGCTATCTTAAGCGCCGCGCTACTCTCTCAAATGGCACATAGGGGAAGATTAGAGGGTGGCATCCTGTAGTGTGATAATTATCAGCACAGCTCCCAAAAAAGGCTCGACTAACAGGCTGGATCTAAGGAAGCAAAAAAACACCTGCACATTTCCATTCAGCTACCAAGAGAGGATCTCTGCAATAACCTTCATCTCCTCCCACAATTTTCTCATTACAAAAGGATGAGGAAGAACCTGTGAGCCCAATTCACATACTGAAAATTTTCCAAAGGCTGGGGTTTCTTTTTCTTTTCTTTTCTTTTCCTTTTTACACAACAAATCCTGATTGTTTAGCAAGTAGGTCGGAGCAGGCAGCAATTTTCCTTTTTTGCAGGAAAATTGAGCTAAATTTTGTTGATCCCCTCTTCAGTTGGAACTAAAGGTATAAAAATTGACAGGTGGTTTTGTTACTTTTTTAAAAACCTGACAAAATCTTCAGCATGTGCTGGCAGAATGCATGTAAAGCCTTTTTCCTCTGCACAAAATACGTAACTAAAAACATTTCAGGATTGCTGCGATAAAGAAAAAAGAAAGCCTTTTGTATTTGTTTTCTTTTTTTTTAACTACTGAAAAGAGCGGGTTTGCTATTCTTTTAAGAATAATAGTGGGTTTCATGCTCTGCGACAAGCTGCGTGCAAGTACCTGCTGGCTTCCTGATGCCTGCTCTTGAGGGTTATCTCGATGACTCCGCTTTGCTGCAGAAGGATTTTTAACTCTGCCAGCCTACAGACCTACAAAATAATAAGAAAACCCATGGTGAGACTCACTTAACTCCTTCACCCCTTCCTCCACCGCTAGCTGGAGGTGGCGATAACTCGACGTGCCTGACTGTCCACAAAGAAATGAAGATCTATGATAGCTCCCGCTGTTGGCAAAGCAAGCGAGCGATGCCTGGAGGAGTCTGAGAGCAATAGGGATGCACAAGTTTGTACGTGAATCGCCAGGTAACAGCCTGTGCCACGAGCTGTGGCACTGGGAACACGGGACTGCTCAACACGCGGCAGGGAAGAGTGAGACAGAAGCTTGAAGCAATCATCAGGTTAATTTCTTTAACATTTATGCTATCCCTGTCTTGGTATTGCCATGCCTCTATCGCAGGCCAGATCATTTTCCCTCCCCAGCCAGCACAGCCGCCTTGGCTTCGGTGGAGTTGCTCTGCCACTTCGAAAAGCATTTGCATCCCTACGGAAACAAGGTTTTTCTTGGTATTTCTTCAAAGGAATAATAGGGCCTACCAATATGCGCAGCCTGAGAAAACTGATAAGATCATAAAGCAGAGTGGCATTGGCTGCAATAACTTCCTATCTGTTATGAAGCTTCCCATGGCTCAAACGGGTAATTATCTCCATGTTGTGCTGACAGGTTCCCATCTGTTTAGGGCTGAACATTGCATCTTAAAAAGAAGCAGAAAGGGAGAGCACCAGTTACACTCTGACAGGTTCGTTCAGCTCTTCAGAAAACCAGAGGAACTTGGTTTGAGATGCTAATGATTTCTTAGTAATCCACTTCTTTTTTTGTGCTGGTCTCTATTTCTCTGCAAAACTGGGAGATGGAGAAAAGCCGAAGACAGGAAAAAAAATAAGGAATATTTATAAGGAAGGAGCAGACTGGGAAACCTAGAGGCCAGATCCTCAGCTAGGATTTAGGAACTGCAGAGGAACGACTCTGATGCGAGGTAAACCTTTAATATCTGATGACAGATGAACAACATTCACAGGGCGCACACCCGCACTACCTTTGCATCCACCCGCTTCCTCGCCGCGTCTCTTTCAGTCTCACATTTCCTCCATCCAAACGTTTAGCACCACCGTCAGAAGTAGGGAAGCAAGAGTCAGGACTCTGGATCCTGCCTCCGGTATCTTCCAAACAACCCTGAGGAAGTGCCTCAGCTCTCCCTCCTTCAGCGTGTTTGGATGAGGCTTACCTCCTCCACAGGGCACGTTACACAGCTCTGTGATTTAATGCACGCAAAGCGTTTTAAAAGCCTCGGTTGAAAGGCATGGTAGGAGGACAGAGCGTTGTTAATTAATATCAGCCGTGATTGCTGCCCAAAATGAGGTGGAGGCGGCAAGGAGAACGTGGCAAATCCTGGCATTAGATCCGCTTCTGCCCCACATACCGCAAACCAAGACGTTTATGATCCTAAGAGGAATGAGGACATACAGAAATTCTGTGTATTAGCAAAGTTCCTGCCATGGTTTTCTGCAGTCCCAAGTTTCAACAGGATGCCGCTTTGTTTTGGTATTGCAGCGAGGACACGGATGAGGCAGCATCACAGAACTGCAGTGAGGATCAGAGCAGCCAGGCCATGGATTAACCTCAGTCCTTCAGCGCATGGAAAGTATTAAGTGATTACTTCTTAATTTCTTCCCTGTTTACCTTTTTTTTTGTTCAATTTTCCATTATCTTTTTTTCTCTTTTAATTCCGCCAGCTGCGTCTCATCCATATCGCTGCACAGTTCCGCAAGCACAATAACAATAAAATTGGACTTGGCGTTATCAAAATTCTGATCAGCTTCTCAGCAGATCAAACCGTTTCCGAGGTCTGGGCCAGGACGCTGGATGTATACATTCCTGCCCCTTCTTAGCCCTGTGCCATTCATCAGCCCTTCCACGCTCTGCCAGCAGCCCTTAAATAGAAATGCCAGCCAAGGAGGGCATGGTGATTTTATCCTGAGAATTCATTAAGAAGGATAATACAAAACAGTGCCTTAATTCACTCCATATCCTTGCACGACGCATAGCAGAGCCTGCGCTGGATGAGTCAACAATCCCCCACTAATTGTATACTTTTATCATTTCGTAACAAGCCTTAAACTGCTTTCTTCAAGTATAAATGAAAGGCAGCATCTAAGCTCCTTAATAACATTTCAGAGTTTCAATGAAACCTCGGGAGAGAATAAACATTTGGCAAATGAGGAAAAATTTGATTTAAACAGAGTAAGTACCGAAGAAATTTTACTGCCTCAGACTGCATATGAAGTGACACAAAACTTGGAAGCATTATGTCTTTCTTCTGCGATTTATTATTATTATTATTTCCATTTTGTAATGTTTATAGCACACTAGATGCTGTGCTTATGAGTTCTGGTCCTAGTGGTGCAATTTTTCCAGCATTCTCTTTTGCGTCCTGCCACATTTGGCGTTTTCTTTTAATGCCCCAGCTCAATTCAAGAAACCGCAAAAGAACGCCAGCTTTCTGCCTGTTGCTCCATCGCTTTCTAGGTATTTACATCTAGCCCTTGTGGTGGCAGGGAATGTCTGAAGACGTAAAGAATGTATATTCTAAAATAAAGGTAACGAGAACACCTTAAAGAAGTAACATATAAGGTCAGTTTTGGGAGGCTGAACATACTGGCTCGGCACACACCTCCTGCCCCCCTCGAGTCGAAAATGCAAAAGGCTCGCTGGAGCAGGGCGGCGGGGAGCGAGACACCATCCTTCCCTTGCAAAACCAGATGCAATTTGTCCAGGCGTGACAGACCGCAGGGCCCCTTCCCTGACCCTGGAATCATTTGGGCTGGAAGGGGCTTCTCCAGTTCCTCACCCCGCTGCACAAAAGCTTCCTTGCTTTTCTGTTAAGGTTACCCCTGTCTAACCGCTCTTATTTCCTATTTGTGCCCAGATCTACATTTAAATATAGGTTCAGCTCCAATCGCAGGGCTCTCCCATGTTTTTCCTGAAAATCATGCATGTGGTTAATGAAATAATGACTGAAAACTCTGCTGTTTTAATTGCACAAAAGACTTAGATCTTGCCTACACGGCCATTGCAGAGGAATTTAATGACATGCTTAAACACGGCTTCAGCGCGTTTACGGCTACCTCCCAGCTTCCTATGGGTTTTAGATGCCTAACGTGCTTGGGCTCTTTGGAAAAATCTCACCGGCAACTGTCTGCCGTCTAAACCCTAGGTATTTGAAAAGCTGGCTCCATCGCGGTCCCGCTCTTGTCATTTAAACGTCGCCACCATTTCTGCCACTGGCGGTAGCAGAGCACCAGAGACACAACCGGTATTTTTACCAGACTTACATAATGTTGCTCACACGTTCGGTGTAGGCAGGGCAAAGCTAAATTAGGTACGCAAGACAAGGCCACTCATGCACAGAGTAAGCAGTTAGCACCTCGCAGAACCATCACGTAGTTTATAACAATTCAATTGTACCGTTCTTCTTATTAGCTTTCATCCCATCATCTCAAAACAGTTTACAAACATTGACTAGATTAGAGAGCCTCAAATGAAAAAAAAACAAAAACCAAACCCAAACCGACCTGTGACTCATTCAACCAATTTAAAACAAACATGAGATAATACTTTTACCCCACAACGCAATTAAATTGCAGAACTCGGTGTCACTGTCGCTATCGTTAATTATGCCAATCACTATGTAGTTAGACGTATTTACGTAGGTCCACCACTGCATATTAAACATGGGAGCCTGGACGTAGCTTCAGACTCGGGAAACCCACGTTTAACTTGGGTTTAATCAGGTTAAGCTCAGGTTTAACACTGTCAGGCTCCAGAAGGCTGTACCAGAAGAAGGATCCTCCATAAATGCCCCATTTTATTATATTCTTTCCCCAAACAATGGTATCTGGTAACTACTAGAAACATTGGTATTGGTGTAAATGAACACGCACGGCACTCTGCAATTCTTTATTCTGGCATTCCTGAAATGCAACTCTTCCGTGGTGGAACACAGAGGTGCAAGGCAGCAAAATGGCGACGGGGATGAGAATGGTACCTTATTGTGTGCTACAGAATTGCCAAAGGATTTACAGAAGCTGAACGCAATCGCATGTTGCATGAAGAGATACTCAGCCAGGCACTGCTAGCTATCTCCCAGATGGAAAAAGAAACGGGGATAACGTAAGTCTTTAGGCTCTGTCTAGCTGGTGCGGCTCAACTGTATAGTCAGACTACACAGAAATGCCTCAGAGGCACTTTATTTTTGCACACTTGTCGAATTTACCTTTTCAGCAAAAATACTGCAATCATGGTGACATCGCCATGGCATTCCCACTCCCATTGTCATTAATTTAAGCAGCAGTTATCAGACGATGCCATATCATTATACTTGGGGTTGATTTTTGTTTTGTTTCTATTTCAGTTTCCCTAACAATAAAGTTCCAGAAAAAAAGCCCAAACTAAACAACTGTCTTTGGGGGGGAAAAAAAAACCAACTACTGAGGAAAAGTCCTTTAAACCAGCTGCAGCCCTCTGCTGCCATCGTATGGGAACTGCCTTTGGAGCAGCAAGAAAACCTCTCCCGAAAGATTCAGTTATGATCCCCAAGAGAACTAGTTATTTATAGTCAGCTACTTCGGAAGCAGAATTTGTAAAAAGAAATAGTTCTTTTAAAAAACAGTTTGTTAGTGAATACGAACTGTTTACTGCTCTAACAAAGAATGGCAGCTTGCCATGGGTTTCCTGAGATCGCAGCTGCATGGAACAATACTATTTTACAGTATAATGAAACAGTGTGCAACGGCTGCACGGCAATTTGTAACTACTTGTAGCAGCACAGCCTCCACTAACAATGTTTGCGGCTGGTATTGTGCCACATTTCTGCTTTACAACACTACAACTTTGCTCCAAGACACATATTATGGCACACTGACTTTGCGTTGTGACATCTTTCCGCTGCAGCATAATTGATTTGTATGCAGGTCACGGTCCTGTGTAAGCTTGGCCCGCAACATCACGTTGCAAGAACCACGCAGCGAACCTCTGTTCTGACGTTAGCAAGCGCCTGGCACTGTTGCTTGGGGTCATCTTTTCCCTCAGCAGGCTGAAGATGGGGTTTGCTGGGCCTGGTCTCTGACAGGAACAACTTTGCAGGATGCAGGGGTTGTGCTACAACGCAGGCTGGTGGTTCACCGAGATTTGGTCACGGCAGCAACCTACAGAGAAGATCTACAGCTCCACAGGCATGGTCACGCTCGCAAGCCAGAGCCACGCTCCTGGTGGTACCCCACACCGGGATGCGCGCATGCAGGCCACCTCACAGAATTGTAGAATCATGAAGGTTGGAAAAGCCCTCTGAGATCATCCAGTCCAACCGTCAACCCAACACCACCATGCCTACTAAACCACGTCCCGAAGTGCCACATCTAGGTGTTGTCTGAACACCTCCAGGGACGGTGACGCTACCACCTCCCTGGGCAGCCTGTGCCAATGCCTCACCACCCTTTCAGTAAAGAAATTTTTCCTAATATCCAATCTAAACCTCCCCTGGCGCAACGTGAGGCCATTCCCTCTCGTCCTATCACTGGTTACTTGGGCAAAGAGACCAACACCCCCCTCACTGCACCCTCCTGCCAGGGGGTTGTAGGGAACGACATGCTCCCACACCAGCCACCCGCCCCACGGCCGGGCACGGCAAGCCTGGCCCGAGGACATCAAACTGCGCCTGGGAGCCCCGATAGCCCACCTCGCCCGGGCAGGAGGCGGCTGGAGGCGGGTACCGGTGCCCGGTGCCCCGCAGACCTCCCGCCGCCGCCGCCGCNCGCCCCGCAGCCCCCCCCCCGCCGCCGCCGCCGCCGCCTCACGAAAATGGCGGCCCGCCGGCGTTAATTATTCATGAAGGGGCGGGGCCAGGCCGGGCTCCTGACAGCCGGCGACGCGCTTTCCGCGCCGGCGGACTTCACGGGAAGGGGCGGGGAGGTGATTAAATATTCAACAGGAGGGCGGGGACAAGGAGGCGGGAGAGCCGTGCGCGAGGCCCTCCCTTCCCGCC